>NJRP01000546.1:18420-28486 GCA_003063835.1 Aphaenogaster floridana | reverse complement strand
ATTATAGTTATTTCAACTATTTTTTTCTCTCAGTGTACTATTAATAATTCCTACTAAGATTTCTCTTAAAAAGAGAGATCGTCGAAACACAATAACATTTTCAACATATTATTAAAACAGCATGAATGCCATCCTGTTTAGCCTCCCCTGAGCTGGGGGGTTCGAATCATCTCGTATAATCTAATTTTAGAATCGAGCAAGACAATTCACCGTTGCTCGAACAAGGCAGGATCATGATAGACAAGCAGGTGCATAGAAATGCAGTTCTAGTCGAATGTTGACCTTATCGTTGGCTCATGAACCATACTCTGCACGTATCGAGACGCCGATGCGTATGCATACCCGGTGTACCATCTACCGCTACTCGAATCCATTTTGCCGGACAATACCGTAAGACGCGTGTCGACTGTCGCCTCGCATACTGAATGTGGACGACATACTTTGCCAAATTATACACCGTTGTCGTCTAGCCGGTACCACTTTGTAATCTCGCAGCCTATCAAACGCACCTGATTATAATTTACAAGTAGATGAACTGTGACAAGAGATTGTTGGCGAGGAAAGCAGCTGTGCCAATTCATAGAAATTTATCATTTAGTTAATTAATTTTAATCGATTTTTGGTATATATAATGTAGTTATAATTTGAAATATAACCAATATTTATAAACATGAATTATATTTATGATCTTAAATATAGTTACTCACGAAACTAAATAAAATTTCAGGCAATTTTTAATTAAATAAGAAGAATTGAGAAAAGAGATATAGAAATATGTTTTTATAGCTTTTATGTTATCAAAAGATCACAAGATAGAAAGAAGAGAGAGAAGAAAAGAAAGAGTAATACATTTTTTAAATAACATTAATCTCTAAATAATCTTTTTTAAATTTTCAAAATATTTGATATCAGGAGTTTCGTGAATAACTGTATGTTTAATGTTTTTAGATAATTTTAATTTTATAGCCTGATTGACAAAATACATTTAAAATTAGATTTTAATTAAAATTATTTTATCGCGTTTAGGAATTTCTACTTTAATTGCTTCAGTTGATTACAAACCTTTAGTAGGATCAAAAAAATCGATTTTTCAATTATATTTTTCGATAGTTCTATCTTTGAAAAATATTCCCTTAAATTTTCATTGAAAAATTCACAAAAATAACAAAGTCATAGCCCAAAGAAGTTGGGCGCTCGAGCGCGGTCGAATTAGCGCTCAGGTATATACGCTGCTAAGAAAAGGGTCGGTATATAGCATTATTCTGTTTTTTAAAGGACTGATTTTCGTCTCTGGTTTTCTTCTTAGAGCATATATATAAATGGAGTATGTATTGCCTTTACCTCCTGTGGCCTGAAAGTGTGTCTAAGTTGCGTGCGAGATGTAAAACTTTAAACGCGTTTTTCTCGAAACTGTTTTGAAAATCGGTACCAGAAATATCTCGGAGATCAGTGAACCGATTTGAATGAAATTTTTCACAGATACTCTCAACAATAATCTAATGTTTATCATAGGATTTTTTCGATTTATGGCTTAGTTTTTTTATAAATAAAAAAGCTCGATTTTTTTGCTCGAAAATCGCACTTTTTGCTACAAATCGCTGACATTTTTCGAAAAATCAGTATTTTCAAAATCGGCTATAACAAGTACTAGTTCATCTACAATAGTTTAACGAAAAATTTTGGTTTTTTGTTTCCGATGAAAAGGAACGGAAGTATCTCTGATACCGCGAAAGTTGTTTTTACAAACACCGTTCGGGAAAATAGCTGCCAGGACCTTGATTTTTGATATTTTTTATTGAAATTTTAGAGAGATATTCTCAAAAGACTATTCTACAAGACATATATTTTCATTTTTTCATAAAACATAATTTTCCCACAATAAAAATTCATTAATTTCGACCTAGTTTTAGGTCTGCGAAAGGTATGTAACTCCTTAACCCTAACTTTCCACACTTCAAATTTTTACGGGCTTCCCACACTGGGGTACAGGCTACCCACGAATATTTAGCTAAAAATATAAGAAAAAATCAACTGATTTTAAGTCATTTTCTTCCATCGATATGCCACACATCAAGGAATATGTCTATGCATAGAAAAATATAAAAAAGAATAGTTTATAAAATATTCGCTTGTAAGAGAAGTTACATTTGAAAATCGCAAACTAGAAAATTTTACCTGGGGTTACAGGAACCCCAGTGTGGGAAGCTAGGGTTAACAGTAAACAGCTTAAGCATTCATAAAATTAAGTTCGAAAATAAGTTTAATTAAGTTCCCGCAAAATTGTTGTAAGAGACCTTCTCACCCCGTTTCTCCTTTATTGACGTTGTCGAGATCGCGGATATCATATCCGGTACATCCACCGCACGTTCCTCTTTACCGGGTAGGATCCCCTCGACGTAATCCGACTTATCCACTTTCGTCATCGATCCTCGTTCGTCCTTCCAATCGTCACTCTCCCTCTTGCCGATATCCGTTCTCGTTTCCACGAAATCCGACAGGTTTCGGATATCCGGCACCAAGGTTTCCTCGTCATCTTCCCTGATCTTCCATTTCGCCCTCTGACGATGCTCGTCCTTGCTCTCTTCTTCCTGTATTTTTTCACTCGCGGAATCCACTACCTCTTCAACAAGTTCCTCTTCTTGCAGCATGTATTCTCTCCTCTCATTGGGATTTTTATACACTCTGTAGGGCCCTACGAGGCCCACCACTCCTCGAGGCAACGCCACCAAGTTCTCCTGATCGGGCCAGGGATTCTCGTACTCGGAATGATCGAAATACATTTCCGGTGGATCCGAAAGGGACTGTCTGGGTGTGTCGCACAGCCACTTTCTTACTTCGACTCGTCTGGACGCGTCCTCAGGATCCAGCTGTTGCTGCTCGAGCTTGTCGTCGGGATCGATATCCCGAATCTTATCAACGGGTCGAATTGCCTCCTCGTTTGCTTCGGAGGGAGTTTCCAGTAACCGCACTTTCTTCGGTTTTCTTACCACGCTGTAGAGAGTGTCCTCGTCCTCAATCTCAAGGATCGGCGACGCTTTATTTTGAGATGGTAACCAGACGTACGGTAATTCTCGCTGTTCGTTTTCTAGCTTCCGGCTCGGTTCGTTCTTCACCGCGCTTATCACCACAATTTTGCCGTGGACACCCGGAGGAAAACTCTTCGCTGCGTTGCTCTCGTTACTGTCCAAAACACTATAGATCGGCTCACGCGTCGCCGTTTGGATCCATCTGGGTCGCTTGTAGTGTTTCAAAGTACCACCAACGTCCGATGATTTTCCGTCGACCGTCGCCGTGGAAATGCCAGCTAGCTCGGCCACCATCCTGACGAATTCTTCGTGTCCAACGGGTCCGCACCGGATGTCACGCATTCATCGATCGTGACCGACGATTCAAGATCGGAGTACCGTATTAAAAGTGACGCGAGATTGATAATCGACGATTTGCGTCGCGTAAAGATGAATGTTTCGCGCGGTGAATTTTTGATGCTCAGCGAACGCTGAAGTAAGCACACTTGGAGGAATTTGGCGGAGAAATTTTTTTGAGAAATTAAAGTCGAAGATCATTGCTCACTTGAGATTTATGCAAAAGATTCAAAAAGGAGTAAAATTAATTAATTTGTCATGTCTTATATATATTAATATAATCTTTCAAATTTACGAGATATAATTATACAATAAAATGTAAAATTAATAAAATGTAAATAAATCTTTAGTTATAAGAATCACTTTCTTCATCCGGATCTTTGAAAATTATTCTGTTTAATTTCTTCTGTTGCACTTGGAATTAAAGTATAGAAACATCATAGATCTTTCTTGGGATTTAATCCTGACGATCATTGCTCACCTTTGGTTTGTCTTGACAATTGAAGAATATGAAATTAATTAATCGATCATGTCTCAACGTGGAAACTTGAGGAATCGTCTCAAGTTACGAATGTTATACACTAATATACATGGATAATTCTTCAAAAGGCCACTTTCTTTAGCTTGTTGTTTAATTTGTGTCTTCTTTTTTGTTCGAATTCTTGCTGTTCGATCTGAGAGCACCGAGTGCACCGGCTCGCACGCAAAAGGCAAATGGCACTTGGTCACTTTAGTTTTAACGAAGAACAATACCGCAGTATCGTCGCGGTGGTGGCCGCAGGTCGATGGGATGGATGTAGTTCTCGTTCGTGACCAGGTTCACAAAATAGAAAATTTCACATTTCTTGCGACGTCGACTTTCCATATTTTCTTCGATACGACAGTTCTACGTACGAGAAGATCCACAATCTATACATATACTTCAACTATATACACTCCTCCAAAAGGGGAGATGAAAATTAGGTTTTTATTTTTTTTCTCAAATTTTGAACAAGTTTAAAAAATGAAATTTAGTGGATATTTTCCACTAGTAAAAAGGATACTTATTAATATTTTTTAAATCTTCCCATATCGTTATAAGAGGATGAAACTAACAACCCCTATGCAATTTTTTATTACGACTTTTTAACGGACCGGAATGTGATCATCTAAAAATATGCGTTAGAAAGCTTGATTCTTTTAGAAACTTTTTTTTCTTCTATTTTTTCGTAAAATCAAGTTTTCAAGAAAAAATACATTATTATGCACAGCACCGTGCAGGTGCTAAATGGCATAGGTTTCGAGTTACGAGAAGTTGAATTTTAGAATAAAATTCAATAAAAAAGCGAGTAAAACAAAATTATAGTAAATATTGAAAAAATGGAACAAAAACCAATATTAATATCAATATTTATAACTTTTAGACGTATGGGAGAATGCTCCCCCTTTGGAGGAGTGTAACTCCTCAGGGAGGGATATAGGGGTATATTTTTATATGAAAAACCCTCCTTAATTTTCGACAAAGAATCATCTCCTAAAATTTTTCGTACTTATTTAGAAACACCCTGTACACTTCACTATATTTTGTGTTTGATATGTTGACACTTCTGATATAGCGAATTTTTCTCAAAAAATTTTTGCCAATTTCGTAATTAATATGAGAGAAAAAACGCGTGTTTTTTAAAATTTCAAGATATGTCGGCATTCAAAGGATTAAACTTGCATATTGTGAATATGGCAGCAATCGTTTACAACACTTCCTTACTCTATAATACGATACGATCAAAAAAATTAATTATCATATGCATCATATCCATAATGGCGTAATTCATTTCCGATGTATTCTTTTGCGATATATGTATGAATATGTTTCTTTTATATTCAGAATGCATATTCAGAATGCGTAT
Organism: Aphaenogaster floridana; assembly: GCA_003063835.1. Classification (NCBI taxonomy): domain Eukaryota; kingdom Metazoa; phylum Arthropoda; class Insecta; order Hymenoptera; family Formicidae; genus Aphaenogaster; species Aphaenogaster floridana. Next base: position 23,238 of record NJRP01000546.1, on the reverse strand, counting down.
TTCCTGATTATTATCTTTTTCTGTTTGCTAACATTTCAGAATCAGACAGAAAATCAATTATTATCGAATAAGTAATTTACGTGATCTTTATCATATCGGGACACGCGCTTACGAAAAAAATAAAAAAAATGGAAAGAATGTTATAAAAAAGAAAAAAATAATTACAATATACTTGTTACCATTTATAAATTCTATTCTTGTGAGACTCTTACGCTCTAGGACCATTGGTGAGTTAATTTTGAATTAATCATTAAGAAACATCACTAAAACGTGTCATTATATCCGTCAGCCAACTTCCACAAGAAGGAACTGTAGAAATTGACAATGACAGAATGACCACTCTGGTTCTCCCGGGAGCGTAAGACAACAGTTGTTTATCGACCAATTTTGTATTAGTTTGATTGCGCTGAAGATGGTTCAAAACGGAGCCGAAACGTCCGGTAACTAACAGCATTGATGTAATACATCGAAATATATTTTTACAAAGAAGAAAACTCACGCACCACTAACTGCGTTTAACTCTTAACTTCTTCACTGTCAAGCAAAAAAAAATTTTCGTGTTAAAAATTTGTGAAAAAAAAGTTTTCAAAACTGCATGTTTACTGCATACTTTAGTATAAAGGTTATTTAGATCGCTGAATCCGAATCTGAAGTGACTCTGGGTTCGGCAGAGAACGTAATTTAGAAGTAATTGAAGAAAAAAATGTACATTCTTTATGTAAATCAACTATTTGCTTGAATTCTGGTCCGTCATATTGGATTTGCCATTTTCAATTTGGAAAATCTGATATTAGATTCGGATTCGGCGATCTCAAAAACCATAACATATCCATTTTTATTGAAATCCTAATATTTTTTTGAATTCTGTTCCGCCATATTGGATTCGCCATTTTGAATTTGGAAAATCTGATATTGGATTCGGATTTTGCGACCCCAAAAACGATAAAATACTCATTTTTATTGAAATCCAAAGTTATTTTGAATTTTGATCCGCCATACTGCATCCGCCATTTTGAATTTCGAAATTCTGATTTCAGATTCGAATTTAACGACCTCAAAGACTTTAAAATACCCAAGGACAACCAAATCGTAATATATAAGCATGTTTTTTTCAAGATACCCTTATAGGTGTCATAAAGCAAAAGTGGCACGAATTTTTTTTGCCTCTATACGTGTCACTGACAGTGAAGGGGTTAAAAAGCTCTTTCATTTTTGTAACGTTTAATTACAACGCATTTGCAAAAACATAAATATATATATAGAAAAATATATGTAAATGTGTTACAGTAGACTTCAAATCTTCTTATGACGTAAAGAAGTTTTTCTTATTATTATAGCTTTTTCTATCAAAGAGACTTTTTTATTTATTCAAAGAGAAAAGAACATTAATTTCAAGATGCATAGTCCTTAAAGTTGTCGATGAGAAACTTTGTCTAAGAAGATCTAATTTATTAATGTATGATGTGCAAAACATCGCATACGCAAAGGTTTAAAATCGGCATCATCGCCAGCTGTCGGGTACTTTATCTTAATCGTTTGCCCCGGGACATTGTCTTGCTGGCGCGCAGATAGTAGTTGGTGCACGAGATAATCGATCAGCCGTCGTTACCACAAAATTACGTATAATGATCGACCGTTAGACTTTCCGACTTGGCTATCTCCTAGCGCCTTCCTCGATGCATAAATGCATCGACGACACACAACACGTTGACATTTTTCCTCGCGGAAGAAAATAGATGGGCACGATCCCATTTAGCGGCGTTTATCGCGAGGTCAAGGTGTTCCGCAGCTGATAATCATCGCCATTCGCGAAATGGCCGTACTTCCGTGCGATCCTTGGATCGTCCAAGATCCGCTACGAGAGCTAATGCACGATTCGATCATAACTCAAAGTATATATATTAAAGTATGTATATATATTAAAGCGCTAAGCGCGTGCGCGCGCATGGAAAATTACAAGTGCCGTGTCACGAACGGTGATTCAAGCGTTATGATTAACTTAATGGCAGAGGTGTATGGGGCTATTATACGCCGTCGCTTTTGCATACGAATCTACCGCCTTCCTGAACAATCTCTTGTATTTAGCCAAATAAATCTTCTTCTAAATATCTTGTATGGCCAGGTTTTAATTACGAAAAAATTGTATGTATGTACATGCCTTGGTCTTATTCGACAAATTAACAAATGACTAGAAAAGTAGCTGTTGATTTATTTGCTTTTTATCAGTCAAGGACTTGAAATCCACACGCTAACTAAAGGAAAACAAGCAAAGCCTCCTTGTTCTCGAAAATTCATTGACTCTGAGACATCCCCACAGAAATTTAGATCTTCGATTGAGTAAAATCAAGTTCGCGCGAATAACGATATAATTAACTGTAAACATGCGATGTTTACTTAGATGTAAGATTATCTCTAGATCAAAGTTCACACGAATAGCTCATTCGGACTATGTTTGCTGATGAACCTATAATATTTGTAACGAGCGGTGAGCATGCGAGAAGAATTACGAATACTCGCAAACGACGCATGGTAGAAGAAGAAGAGAGAGAGAAGGGGTCGTCATAACAGCAGCCCACGTCAGAGTCTGTTACCGTGCTCTCTTCGTTAATTTTAGTACACGCTCCACTACCGTCTAGCTTGCAAAGACGATAGTCGCGCGCACGATAATGATATCGGGCCAAGAACACCGAATAGTGTCACAACATTGAGCAGGCAATCCGCATCGGCAAGATAATATCAGCCGGCAGCTGTAACTCCAGAATCACTTCTCGCGCATCAGCAATTATTAATGATGACGCGCATTTATCTTCTAATCTTCTGTTACATTTTGAATTCTGCACTAAGCGAGCCGTGAGTACATTTATTATGAAAAAAAGATTTTATTTTTCTACCGACGCTGAAAACTAAAGAGATTTCGTGGCTGTCGACATAAATTTCTAAGAAACTATAAGTCTTATTGGAATTATTTTTTGTAACGTATATGTACATTTTACATCACAAAAAATGATTTTACGGTGATATTTTGAAGTTAATCAGATTTTTCCGAAGAAATAGAAAAAAAGATAATATATTTTATATTTAAATATTAGAAATATTTAAAGATTGATTTATCAAAGAGAAGGCTACGATATCTCGCTCATCCATCAAAGTAATCTCCGAAGTATTTCATCCAATCAGAGCTTCCTCGAGATCTCTTGATCCATCCCATAGTTCGCGATTTCACATTAACGTTGGAGTAACTTAGATGACGCAAAATTCTCTCCGATATCTTCTCACTTCGAAGAGAGGAAGTCCCTTGCTTCATAACGGCTTTCACAAAACTCGATTGCAATAGTTCGCCAGCTCGCGCGCCTTCCAGACCTTCGCAGACGCGAGCTTCTCTCCGTAGAGCTACATGGCTGATGCAGGGCGACACATTCACCGACGACGAAGCGGCGTCGCGACTCATCCAACTGGACAGCAACAAATGGTACTTCCCGGTGAGCACTAGGGCGGAGATATCCTACACGGCTCCAACGGGCAAGCTCATCAGCTGCGTGATCGCTGCATCCGTCCACCAGCATGGCCACGTGAGCGTGGTGGAGGGCGGCTACAAAGCCAAGAAGGTCCGGATCCGTTACATGACGGAGAACGGCAAACCAGACGTCTTTTTCGTTCTCGTACAGGCCGCGAGGAGAGAAACGGTGTCCGTTGAGGGGAACGTCGTGAAAAGCACGAGACTAGGCATCATCTACGAACCCATGAGGAATTGGACCCACGCGGAGATACAGGATGCCTTACGCAACAACACCGATATTTTTCCATCGTAACCGCATGCGTCGATTTCGATTTTTTTCATAGGATAATGATGGCATCTCGTAAAAATATTTGGAATTGCTGATTGTCATTAAGGGGACGAATTACTTTCTGACGGGGGAAAAATCAATTTGACAGGATGAGGCAAAGGAGGATCGTACTGACTTTGTACTGAGAAAAAAGTATTTAATATTTATGATAATTATATACTATAATTATATAGTAAAATAATTATGGTTAGGAGGTCCTTTTTTATTGTCAATATTTACAGATACAAAATAATTTTACTCTCCTTTTGACTGTCACTTCTTTGGACTACATTTTTCTTTTGACTCTTTATTAAATCGGACTCAATTCATTCTCACCACGGAACGACGAATTAATACGCTGGTTTTTAAACTGATGGACGATATTTCAAGATTTATTTCAACAATGACTGCTAACACGGTTTTTAACATCTCGACCTCTATTTATTACATACGAATTATAATATGTCACTTGTGTGCTGGTTTTGGTATAGCCTCTTACCACTTTTCTCTTCTCTCGCCAGTGAGATTTTTATATTGTTAATTAAGTGCTATTAATTTTTATTCTTTGTTTTATTATGCTTTTGAATTTATTTTATTTATTTCATCGGTATGAACTCAATTAATATTTTTGCCGTAGAAGACTCTGTGCAATCGAAACGTTCTATTATTTTATTATTGACTACCATACGATAATAAATTATTGATTGATTTATTTATTTATAATAACATCTTTGTCTAATCTGCGCTCGTTCCTTGGCCTTTAACCTTCCTAATTTGCTTTGCAAACACAAGCTTGATTCTTATATATCATTCATAATAACTTTATTTTAGAGATGTGCGAATTATTCGAATTCGAATCGAATCGAATCGAATCTGATGATATTCGATTCGATTCGAATCCGAATCGACGTAGTTCGAATTCGAAAGATTCGACAATATCGAATCACTACGATTCGAATTCGAATCGGAGAAGTGCGTAAAAAGATTTGAAACC
>NJRP01000545.1:84495-96371 GCA_003063835.1 Aphaenogaster floridana | reverse complement strand
GGCGTATGCATCGCGTAGCAAATATGACAATCGTCTTGAAACAAACGCGCGTGCCGTGAATATCTTGCATATCCTCTTATTTTAAGAGGCTATTCGGATTATTATAGTAGAATTTCCTATAGAAGAATTTACTCTTGATTATAGCTCACGCTTCCACTGTTTTATTAAGGAATACGTCTTAAAGAATTAAAAATATTCTTCATGTAAGATTTTGTGCTTAGAGGAAATGCTTAGAGGAATTCCCCGTTTAAGAGTAGAATATTTTGTTGGGGTGAAGATATATACGCTAACAGAGAAGAATATTTTAAAAGCAGAAAATTGGTACATTGATAGACGAAACGTGATTAAGTTAATATTTAAATATTAACATAATTGAAAATAACAGACAACTGTTAATCTGACAGTTATCTGATTGATTTAAGAATTAAGTTACATTAGAATTTTAGTGTATCCAGTTAATCATCATTATGTCAACACGCAATTTGTTGAAGAGACTCTTTTTAAAAGTTCCGCCAATTTTGTTTATCCAAAAGATTTCTTTTTCAATGGAATTCCGCTATATCGCGAAATAGAATCAATTTGTAAATGTAAATTTTGATCGCGAAACCGGAACCTTCGATCAACACAGATTATTCATTTGTAAGCGCTTAATACGCGTACAATATGTTGGATTTCGCGAATCGCGCGCGGACGTGTATTCTCGCCGATTATTTCGCAGGGATGAAGGGAGGGAAGAAGAACGCGTGTGCAAAGCCGCGTAATAGGGACCGGCGCAACAAACGAATAACACACTTTGCTGTTCCCACTCGCTGAACGCTCGTAAATCCCGTATTCGTGTGAATCCCGTTCATAAAGCGCCATAACGTTCGGCGATCGCATGCCTCCTGTCTTTCCTCCCTCCTTTCCCCTCCGCACGGACGTGCAAAAATGAGTGGAAAAAAGAAAAGGAAAGAAAGCGAAAAAATTGGTTCGTAACTTTCATAATGCGGCACATAATATCGGAGCAATTGCTTTTCCGTGAAAGCGCGGGTGCGGTGCAACATGCCGGCGAAAACCGGGGTCAAAGGGGCGATCGTGGAAGAATGAGGGTGGTAGCATCGAAACGCACGATCAAAGAAAACTTGTAAATTCAGCCACAAAATTAGCTTGACACTAATTTCACCGGGGAGAGGGTTAGGGGGGGGGAGAAGCATGGGCAAGGCTAAGAAGCCAGCCGGAAAAGATTGGCCTATGGAGCGGAGAAGGTCCGGAGGGGAGAGGATAAGGCAACCTCGCGTGATACCTCATACCGACTTCGCGTGTCGAAGTCTGATTTGCTTTGTTGAATCAAGTGTACACGAGGGCGGGGGGGGGTATGCCTCGTAAAAGGCGAGGAGAACGAGATAGTGTGCAGTCTCTCCATCCTTCCATCATTTTCGTCGGCAATTAGACCGCCGATGGAACTCGTCCATCCGACTTGTCAGTCTCACTCTCTCTCTTTCTTTCTCTACCGTTGTTCTGCGGGAGGTATTTTAAACTAACGTTATCACTAGCCAACGTATCAACTGCATCTTTATTTAACTCACTCGTCAGGCCGAATCCATCCCCCTCTCTCTCACTCTCTCCCCCTCCCTCCTTTCTCGATTGAACGAATTGTCAGTGTGTCATTAATTACCTATGTCGAAACGAGATCCGACTGGAAGTCTAACGTGTCACGATAAGAATTTCACGTAGGTATTTCAGGATCGTTAGAAATATATCTATTGTTTGGACATTTTTAGTATTAACACAGACTCTGTGCAGGGGATAATTTTAGATAATGGTTAACTCGATTTCATGTTTTAATGGCTTGCTTATTAGCATCGCAAATTTGCGACGTAGCGAGAAAGATGTTCTATTCCCGTTCGACAACAGTTTTAATGACTTAATGACTAATATGCTCGGAGGTATAATTTCGGCCGACAAGTCCCGCGGTCGAAAAATAAAGATTTATCTCAGCAATAGCGACCTGATGAAGACCAAACAGAAACGATAGATTCGGAAATTATCTCGCCCTGTGGCTCGTTCAATGGAGCTTGAATGGAAAATAATGGTGCAGGAAACGTAAACTATGTTTATTTTTGGGATTTAATTTAATGTAAAGGTGGCGATTTATCACATTGCGGCTGTCGTGGCCGTCTTTGTCTTCTGAATGACAGATTAATAGAAATTTCTCTCTCTCTCTCTCTCTCTCTTTCTCTCTCTCTTATACTTCATCTACGTGTAGCAAGGTCAAAACAACATTGTCGCGTAATAATAACACGATTTTTTGTCCAGATTATATTTGTTGGTTGCCACAAGGAAGATAGACATCACTTTCGCATAAATCAGCCCGCGTAGCGCCGAGTTCACGTGGCAATTAATTATAGAAGTGCCATGCAACCGTCATATCTGGGTTGCCGGTTCAGGGCCGGTTCGGCCTCACGGACATGCGGTTTTGATATCTCTCAAACATTTCGTCAGTCAGCGAATGTGTGTTGTGTATATATGCGTGCACGCAAACATGCATGAGTGTCTCTCTGTGTGCTTGTACCGTGGCAAGTAGCATCTACATGGATTCCCTTTCGCATTACGCCCGGCATTTCTGCTCATCGTACCGGAAACGGTATAGTCTGGCTGCCTCTATCCTACGGATCCCGCACCCTTTCTCTCTCTCTCTCTTTCTCTCTCTCTCTCTCTCTCTCTCTCTCTCTCTCTCTCTTTCTTTGACCTTTCTCTCTCGATCTCCTGGCAGATAAGTGGAAAGCCAGCACGACGTAGGTCAAAGTTTTGGTGGATTTACGGAATCTCAAATTCGTACCGGCGTAAGCGGATCTGGCCTCTCTCTGGTCAAACGGGTAAAGGTCGACCTTGTCGCGGGCGGGTAGTCAGCTTTTACAGCGCGAGATGGGGACATTGATGGTCCTCTTCCACCGCACAGGAGGAAAATACGAACGATGGGACGAAGAGGATGGAAGTGGACCCAACATTCGCCGCAGACTACGGCTGATGAACCACCTAGCGGATGTGCGAACGCGCTCGCGCACACCGCGCTTCGAAGAGCCAGAAAGCAAAGTTCCACCAACATACATCCTCGCATTCATTCGCCTGGTTTCTGTCTCTGTCGCCCTCTCTCATCAGCCCTCTGCCGTTTTCCGACGTCCTTCGGTCGTCTTCGTCGTACGTTTCATCCCTTAATGCTTTTAACGTTGGACCTCGGCGCAGTTAGCATGTAACGATCCAAATAATGGACCGTGCACAGGGATTTGTCAGTGTCCGAGCGGCTCCAAGACACATCGTGACGCGTTTGCACCTTCATGCGTTTTTCGTGGGATCCATTAGTACAAAGTTTGTCCCATTAAGGGAGGACAAAACTGTTCGATGCTCGGCAATTATGCGCAGACGATTATTCTTTGTATTTTATTTACATTTTGCGTTTAAATGTCATGATTTATTTTTTCTTTTTTTTTATCGATATCTCGCAAATTTCTCTCAAAACGTAAAATTTTGGAAGAAGATAATAAATTATACAAGTTTCATTTCACAGTTATAAAATAAAATGAAGAAAGCATATGATTAAAATTCAGTATTATTATACATATAAGCAAAATTAAACGTAATTTTTTAAAATATAATTGAATTAAATTTGTTTACAAAAGAATTTAATAACTGTTTCAATTTTCATTAAAACAAATAATTTACACGTAATATTTAGAATTTGTTGTTAGTAATGTACTTATTTAGTAGATTATTATTCTTTGGAATATTTATCCGATAAAAATTGGCCAATCTGAAGACTGCCCCCACTTCCGCGTCCCCATCGATTATTTAATCTTCTTTTTTTTAAACGTGTATTAAAGCTTTTAACATTTATTTAATATTTATCTTGATATCAAGAAATATATTGAATATAATATTGAAGAATATAATAAAATATTACTAAGTATATAAACAAATGTGATATAGTATAATAAAATACAATACAGTACAAAATATAAGATTAATAACATACACAGCATATATAATATACAAAATATATAAATTGATTATACAGGGTGACCCACATAGCTCTTAACAGCTTGATATTTTGAAAATCATGGATCATAGAAAAAAATGTTTTAGACAAAAGTTGTAGGGTTTAAAAAGATGCATTTAATGATAATATTAGTTTTACCACAAGTGGTGTTGCCAAAGTCAGGGTTAAGGTCAACTTTATTTTTTTTAATGGAATGAAGTGGGGAGCAATTGATGTGAGGAAAACACATGGTTGCTTTTCAAAAAAGTATGTAACTGCACATTACAAATTGCATAATTTTTTTAACTCATGACAATTGACATAGAAAACGATATAATTTCAACTTTGTCATCGAAGCACGTCTTGAATATGAGTTTTTGGTCAAATCGGAGTACCTCGAGAAACCTTCCAAAATTGAGAATATATATAATTCTAGATATCGTTACAGCTCTTTCTTCTTTTAATACGGACTCTGCATCATTATCAGGTATATCGCTTCAACATCTCGAAAAGTGATTTTAAAAAATCTTTTATGTGGTTGATTTACCTAATGATATACATCTAATTGTATACAAAATTTGAAAAAAATCGGTCGAGACCTATTTTACGCGCAATAGTGCGGTGTACTTTCTTCTATTTAGATTTGTAACGTGAAAATTTCTTTCAATTTCAAACAACAAGTGGTTACAAGATATTTTAAAGCAATTTTTGTCTTTTTTAATTTTATTTTAATGTCAGAACCTTGCGCACAGCACCCAGCTACAGATTTTTGTAACAGAAATTAAAAGCCATATAAAAAATATCGGTAATATACCGGTATATTTTTGGTTTTATATAATAACCAAAATAAAAACCGATTAATATAAATATCGATATGACGTAATACCGGTATATGCATAATTTTTTCGGTAATAGCAATATTATACCGATATTATAACGATATTACTAAACATCGGTATTGTTAGAAATCAATTCGATTTGTAATAGAATTTAATACATATTAAAATACATATATGTACATATACATATTTAATATTATACGAAATTATATCAATATCATCGTTAAAATTTAGGAATAAATAGATATGAGATTATGACTTTTGTTGATTCCCAGCAAACATCGAATATAACTGCCATATATATAACACGTGCATATTTACGTACATACATGTTATATGGCAGTTATATCTAGGTTTGCTGGGTTGTGAAGTGAACTCTATATTCATATGTCAATGCTATATACATTTACAAATAACATTTGCAACTCATCATTCCAAGTGATCATAAACACAAAATGTGAAATTTCTCATGTTATAAAATAATGTCCTATATAAAATAGTAATAATACCGATATAATACAGGTATTACCGAAAAATTATATGTATACCGATATTATGAAAATTTCGGTTAGAATCATTATCATACCAATCATTACTCACTACCAAAGCCCAATATTCTTAGGGTGCGTTCTACTTGGCATCCATAACGCTAATAAACTAATGCGCATTAGTATATTAAATTGATTATCAATTTAATTATATTTTCGCGCGGCTTTAGCTAGGGACTGCGTTTCAAGACCGACAAAATTGTTGGCGCATAGTTGGAGAAGGGGGGGAGGTTAAAGAAACGTATATAAATTCGAAAGATTATAAGGCACGAAGCCTCGACCAAATAGGCTTATATTGTATACTCATATTTGTGTTATTACGATTAAGTGTCAATACTTAAGTTTTAATACCTTTAGATACCATTTTCTCCTATTTATGCTGTAGATGCGGTATCGCTTTTGTTTCTCGCAATAACAGCATAGTATATGGCATTGGTTTCTTTAAGTTCTTGACCTCTAGGAGCTACGGCCGGAACTTGTGGCAGCTTGTCGTATAGCAAAAGGTTTAGGGATTTCGAAAACGATGCTTATGCAATAATAGCGTAAGTTGACTAACGCTGTTATTGTATCCAGGTCTTCAATTGTTATAATAAGCGATTATTAATTCGCGCAATTAAAAATTCGTAACTGTATCATTGTGATAATAACTTATCGAAACAGATATTTCACATGAATTATTCATTTATAATCAAAACGGCGTACGAGTATCTCACCTGATACGCTCCTGAGATGAGATTTGAGTAATGATTATGAATACGGGCCCGAGTATCACAAGTAATTTTAATATTGCAATGCATCTCGAGCTAATCATAGAACGTAACAACGTGAAGAAAAATTGAAATGCCACGTAACTGGCATAAAAAACATAACACGATTATAAATCTCTCCGATATCGCGCCTCTTTGAATATCGTCACTAATCTCAATTAACCGCGGCAAAAAATAAGAACAAACATAGTTTCCCGAACACGTAAGCGGTATAACGAAACAACAGTCGATTAATCATGGATTCGGCACGGTTCTCGTCTCTTTTCTCCATTAATCTTTGATACCGCGGACAAAAAATGGGACGCACACGATCGCCATGCTGGTGCCACCGGTAATATTCGCAAATAACACCGCGCGAAAACAAGCGTTTCGTTTATCCGCTGGCGAACGCGGCATACAGAATTAGTATTCAAAGCCCCGATAATATCGAGCTTAACGAGACTTCTATATCAGGAAACCCGCGGGGTATTGATTTTACAAAGTCGCCGGGGCAAACCAAGCCGACGGCACACGAGACTCGCCCGTTCATCGGCGAATTAGCGTCAATGAACTTTTCTGAACCCCCGGAGTTGAGTCCGGACTCTCATCGTTGAGTCCCTCTCTCTCTTTCTCTCCTTCTTTCTCTCCTTTCCGTACCCCTTCCTTCGGATATACACAATCGCTTAAGTAGATGGAACGAATTGCAAATAACCGTCGGCGGGATGGCGGGCATTCCGTCCGAACGGCGTAATTACGGCTTTGCGATCTGCGTGTAGATCCACCGCGGTAATCGCGGGTTTTTGCGCGACGCATAAAAGAGATTTGAGAACTCGTTCGGACGGAGGCGCCGCGGCCGGTAGAGAGAAAAGGTTCGATTGCAGGAAGAACTCCAGGGTAGTTCCGCGCGACTTTTACGTAATGCAATGAGCGGGCGAGTGTGTGTTGCGGCAACTTCGGGGAAACACTGGAGTTCGCTTTGATGCTCTTTGAAGAGTTCAAATCGCTACGCTGTAAGACCGAGGGAGTGAGTTAAGGGGTGCTTGAGCGCATCGTAAATGCAAATTTCCCCTAAAGAACTACAACGGCCAATCGATGTACTTATCCCCTTTCAAGGTATCGGTCACCGCGTGGCGGCTCTGAAATGCTATCGTCGTCTTGCTTGAAAGTTACCGCGCGCGAATATGCGATATCGTAGAGGAGAGTTGTTACAATTTTTTATTAGAATTTTTTCCAGACTAATGTGTATACATTTAAATCAATGAATACCTATACATTGATTCGAGTACACTTTTAACTACATAGTCAATTTTTTAACAATTGGTATCAATGTTTTTAAACATTGAAAATTAAAATTTTTCGTCAGTGGGTAAACTGTAACAACTTGCCCCACTGCACTGTGGGGCAAAGTTTTTACATTACAAGTTGTTACTGAGCTGGGACAAATTGTTACATTTGCAATGTACACTTTTCAAATGTACACATATAAGAGTAAATTCAATATTACGATAAAATCAAACACAAAATATTTATTTTTAGGATACAAAACTAAAACTTACAAAAATATGTTAATACTTTTTCCCAAGTTATTATTAACTAAAAGAAAGTACACGGAAAAGAGACTAAAAGAAAAGAATTTTAGATATAGATTCTTCATCAGTTACAGACATCTGCTGCTTTTCTAAAAAACAGGCGTTTTGCTTCCTCATAGAGAGAAAGTTTTGTTTTCGTTAAAAAAAATTTTTTTAAGTTGCCGCTGCCAATGTGTTCTGAATGTTTTAAAACGTCAAAAATTAACATTTCTACAAAATGTCCGCGTGTGTGTGCGTGTGTGTATGTCTGTTTGTATGTACGGATTTGATGTCTGTGATTGCTGTAACTTCCGCAAATTTGGAGATATCGGGCTGGTTTTTTTTTAATCAATAAAGAATCATTAAAGGAGGTTGGTATTGAATTGGGCTATGATTTATGTAAAGGGGTTCTCTTTTGATAAAATTTTGAATTTTTTTAGAAATGTCCGTGGTTGTGGTAACTTTTGCAAATTTGGAGATATCCGTTTTTTTTTTAAATCGATAGAGAATTATTAAACGAACGTTGTTATTGAATTGGGCGATAATCGGTAAGGGAGTTCTCTTTTTATTTAACTTTCTTTGTCGCTGTTGCATACGTTTCTGCACTTACAGATCCTCTCTGTCTGTCTTTCTTTTGTAAGATTGCGCCATTTTGTAGAAGAAAAACAAGAACGGTTTTTAATTCTAGATATGGAGTAAGTTGTTACACTGTTGTCCCGATCGAGATATAACAACTTGCCCCAATTCGCCATTTTTGATTCGAGAAAGTACAGATCGAAAACCGGTATATATATCGATTCAAATAAAACCTATTATTGTAACTAAATATACATAAAAGAAATATACAGAAGGATAATAACATACCTTCAGCTTATGTATGTAATAAAACAAACAATTCACAAAATGAAATATTTATTTTCAACAATGAAATTATATAAACAGACGTAGCGTCTTCTATAATGCAATGGCTGCCAAACTAACATAAGTGAAATAATAATAGAATGAAAGTCACATGTCATATTTATAAGAATGTGCTGCGGTCTTTGGCAACTAAAAGAATTAACTGTAGCAACTTGCTCCTTGTAACAACTAGCCCCGATTTCCCCTACGTAATACGATGGTATCTCATTCCTTCGTTGGAGATAAAAATTTATATTTGTCAAAAAAGAAAAAAAAAGACGGAGGCATGAGCGCCTCTGGGATGGTTTCCTACGTCACATTACGTTCTTACGTATTATAGAATACGCGTCCCAGCAGACGACTCCGTATCCCTCATAATCAGGACAAAGTATGGCAGCTGCGCGCCGCACGCACATAATTTATTCGAGTGCTCTCGTTTTAGGCGCACTCTATAAACACCGTTTAACGTCACCGCATTTTTTCCTTCCGCCGTGCCGCCGCCGTGCCGTGTAATAAGTTAATAAGCTAAGTCGCGACGATGTGGATGCTCCTGATCGAACATTTCAGATTGATCTTCCGCAGATAATCGCCTGACAATAATTTAAGGCGACCGAAGATCGTCGCTGCTACATTTCCGAAATAAATTTTCCGATAAAAATCTTCCAGCCGCATAATTATCTGGATTAAATAGCGATTACGAAATAGTGCTCAAATCTTAAATTCTTTCTTTTTATAAATAGGAAATCCTTTTATGACACTGCATGTCAGGCATTAAACTCTTTGAAAAATTCATAATCGCGTGTGTCAGGAATATTTCTAATGTAGGATATCATTATTCTCCAATCCAAATGCTCTATAAAAACCTATAGAGATAAAATATGCTCGCGAGCATAGTATAAGAATAAGTTAGTATCCATAAATTTAATCTTACTCGCCGGATTAACTCGTTACCCCTGATGTGTGATAGACGTTACCTTATATTTACGGAAATGATCTTACATATCCGGTAGAGAAACGTCGAGTTCGCAAGATTCACCGTGAATACCGCGGCGGTGCGCACAGGATTCTACTTATCAATCTAGGATTAGTCTGCACCCTTGCACACAGGGTTATTCCGAGGTAATGCTCTCGTAATGAACGTTACTCATCAGCATGCAGCGGTATTATCCTGGTAGGAATATCGCGGGCCATTAATATCTGCTTCCCGATACGCGGATTATACGAGTTAACTATTAAAACGTGTTTGCATAACGGCGCGGTGTGCGTGTAAACGGGAAACACGCGCTAAACGGAACGCTTTCTTTTTTCGCGTTAATGAAAAATGCACGGCGTAGGAAGGGATCATTACTTTTTTAACGGATTACACAACGCCGCTCGGCGACGAGTATCGCGAATCGAAGCGGGACCAACGACGCAGCTGTTGCTTCGCGCGTCGTTCAGTTTTCTTTTTCGATGATTCTCATTTTGTTCGACAATCGGGTTGACCCTTGATCTCCGACCGATGCGCGTCCTTTCCACACGTCGCATTTATAAATACTACATTTGAAGCACCGACCCCTATTACTAACGTGCGAGGGCGGCTCATGAATGAAGCCACGTGGATGCCCCTGCGTCGCGTATGTTGAATTATTTCGCTCGTGTGAATTTTTACATCGTAGCCGTAATCACGAACCGCGTCGCACTCTGCTCGCGTGGGACTTGCAACCAGTCTGGGCAGATGCTATTATTGTCATAGAAACGACCCATGAAGAACTAAATTCCTCGATGAATAGCGACCTTTGTGCTATTATTACTTTTTATTCTCTCTTTCTATAAGGCTCCCACTAGAGAATACTCCATTTAGCTTTTGCTTAATTTAACTCCGAGATCCGAGGGTCTAGACTCGCCTCGTTATGATTGTTCGGGAGTCCGAAGATCCAATTAAGCCTGAATTTTCAATAGTGTTACTGTCAGAGTTTCGCCGCGGACATGGGAAACGCGTGTCCACAATCGGTTGATTAATCAATTCGTAGTTGCAGACAAAAAATTGAACCCATGATTTAATAACGGGAACGTGTAGACTTTGTTCTACTGCATATGCATATAGACACACATTCATATAAAAGCCCAACGGCTTTACCTCAATTAATTACAATTAAAAGAATTAACTTGACAAAACTATAGCGACTGTATCATTTCTGTACATCTGCATTCAATCTGTTAACCAACTTTTCCTTTCGAACATGGCAACGCAACTCACATACATAAATCCATGGCAACATATCGCATCAATCGGTGTGAATGGAGGGTGAAGGTAACGCCCACATGCACGCACGCACGCACACACACACACACACACACACACACACAATGATTGACTTTCATTCACGTATCTACCATGCTCCTTCGAAGTCTTACCCTAGCGTAATCACAAATGTGCTTAGACAGTAGACGTCGTACGCATATTCATGTATATATAGAAGCGCGTTCGATGGCTGGCAGTCCACGCAACTATAATATCGAGTGACTGACTATTATTAGTATACAACTCGCCACAGGAGGATAGAATAGCGAGAGCATAAACAGCTCTAGTTTAAGTGGGATGCGCGTTTCCCTGCACCCCTGTTACGGAGACGCATCTAACCGATCGCACGATTACGCGTTCCGCTCGCAACTCGCTTTTTAAAGCCGCGATTAATAATAACCACCTCCCCGTGACAACACATCAAACTGTCAATCGTGCGCTCTTTTTTCCCAGATCGCTTCCCTCGTTTGGCGTGACACACACGACTCGCGCTTTGCCAAAAATAAAATTTATCGCGATCGATTTCTACTAATCTCTCCAATTCAGCGGAAACTCGCTCAGCCGCGCGCACTTCAGTGTGCAACGCCGCGAAAAGTTATGACTCTTATCTCTTATCGAAGTATGATGTATGGCTTGCCATATGTTGTGCGCGTTTATAATATAGTTTAGCCATATAATATTACCGCAAACGCGCCGCGCGCAGCAAAGACGAAAAGAAACTAGCACAAAACTAATATTACAACTAATGTTAGGTGTTAAAGAATCAAATTTAAACCAATTTCTTGGGTTAAATCATATTTGGTTATTTTTAACTTTCACGTGTGTCAAACGCAACAATAAGTTGTTTCAGACCCATTATGTAAAAGTTATATTGACTTATGTGACTAATAGTAAACTGTCGCGTACCGACAATTTTAATATTAAAGAATTTTCCTCGCGTTAGGAAGCGTTCTAGAGTCTTCTAAAAACGAAGATTCTA
>NJRP01000545.1:65458-83826 GCA_003063835.1 Aphaenogaster floridana | reverse complement strand
TCCTTATAAAATAACTCCCGTTGATCTCGAACCTAGTTACCCCGATTATCGAACCATTCCTGAATCAGATCCTCGTTACGAAACATACAGATTCCGTTACCTAACCAGAGAATAATTACTCAACCCTTTGTCCAAATCCCGGGTAAAGCACTTAAATGTGTTGACCCAAAAACGGACGACTTACGCACGTACATTTCGACGTGACAAAACCAAATTTGAATCAGATGTTAACACATTCCTTGAGTTAAATTATTTAACTTAATTATATTCTAGTTAAATTAACAACATATTGGATAGGAGCAATGGCGGCGACCTATACGAATGGTTATAAATGATCCAAAGACATTCGCCCATTTTGGGCCAACCGCGTACAGTTATCAATTGTATACCATTTTATAGTTAATAATAGAAATATTAAAAATTAAGTAGTTTTAGATACTCAAACTCCTGTCGAAAGCAATTCTATTTGCTTTTAAAGAACGCTCCTGGATAAAAAACAAAAACAATTCTTCATATGGAAATTAGGCGAAAAATGCTTTGTTTCTGCAACAATGGACGAAAAGTAGTTTTAAATATTGGCCGCGTTCAGCAGAAAAAGCAGCTTTGCAACTGTTGTAAGATTCTTTAATATGATTGGTTCTTGCCTTTAGTTCCTTCCGGATCTAAACTATGTATAAACTAATCATATTAAAAAATTTTACAAATGTTGCAAAGCTGCTTTTTCTGCTGAGAACGCAGCCATTGAGTTATTTCATAATTATCTGATCAGATTCTTTCATTCTTTGTGTTTTGAAACTTTGTGAGCGTGTTCCTGGATACAATGTATGAACAAATGTTTATATGAACTTTTAGTTACAAATGTTTTGTTGTCGAAATAATGAACACAATGTTTGAAATTATTACTTTATTTGAAAGTTGTATGGCATTGTCGTTTAATGTTTATAAAAGGTGCTCAATGTGTCCTTCTACATTTTACACAGGGTTGGGAACGTTACTCTAAAAAAGTAACGCGTTACCGTTACCGTTACTTAGAAAGTAACGATTCATTACTTTTTTGAAATGCTAAAGTAAGATGTTAGATTATAAAATTACATTATTTAATAATCAATATTTCTATATAGCAAGCTTTTTTATACATATTAAACTTAACTAATAATTCTTTTAATTCTTTATATTATTAGGTGTGTGAATTAATTCGGTCCATCTGGCGGTCAATTGCTGTACTATGTAATTTTCTAACCTCTAATGTCTGCAAAAGGCTTTATTTTTTAGTTTTGACATCTGGCAATAATATTCAGTTGATAAACGTTTGGGTTTGTAACAATAACATCGTGTTTATCTGATTCGAAAATGTCGAAATTCGAGCCAAAAAGCATCATTTCCGGCAAGTTCTCATTTTCTGTTTTCATTTGAAGAAAACAGCCGCTGAAGCTCATCGAATGCTCGTAGAAGCTTATGGTGAAAGTGCTCTCACCGATAAATCATGCAGAGAATGGTTTCGACATTTCAAAGGTGGTGATTTCAGTGTCGATGACAAACCTCGTCCAGGTCAGCCGAAGAAATTCGAGGACGAGGAATTGCAGGCGCTAATCGATGAAGATCCGTGTCAATCGCAACATGAGCTTGCGCAATTATTGAATGTTGATCGATCAACAATTTTTGTGCGTTTGGCAGCCATGGGAAAGATTTACAAAGAAGGAAGATGGGTGCCATACGAACTGAAAGAAAGAGACATCGAGAGGCGAAAAACCATGTCTGAAATCTTGCTTGCCAGGCAAAAAAAAGTTTTTTACATCGTATTGTGACTGGAGACGAAGAGTGGATATATTTCGATAATCCTAAACGAAGGAAATCCATTTGCGACCCAGAAAAACCATCCACATCGACACCAAAGCGGAATATTCACGGCAAGAAAATAATGCTCTGTACATATGGTGGGACCAGAAGGGTGTAGTGTATCATGAGCTTTTAAAACAGAGCCAAACCATCACTTCCGAACTTTACCAACAACAACTGATCCTTTTAAACAACGCATTGAAGAATAAGCGGCCGGAATATGCAAAGAGACACTGTTTAGTATGTACGGCCGCTAGTTGTAATCGGCGCTCGTTTGTAATACCACATGCGGCCACTAGGAAATTCGGCGCTTGTGGCGGTGAATTCCCCGGCCACCGGGGGCGCTTTGGTCGTTGAAAGGAAACGTTAAAGAAAATGGACGAACGTGTGTGTATCCTCATGTGCCCGTTGAAATCTGTACCGCTTAATAAATTTTATAGTTTCATTGCCGTTACGAGCATTGTGCGTTTCCGAATCAACCCAACATCCGATTAATAAACAGACACGACAAAGTAATCTTTCAGCACGATAACGCTCGGCCACATGTTGGAAAGATGAAGGCCACCTTGAAAGCCACTTGGCTGGGACGTTTTATCTCACCTGCCGTATTCACCAGACATTGCACCATCCGATTATCACTTGTTCAGATCGATGGCACACACGGGCTTTCGGACCAGCACTTCAACAATTATAAAGAAATAGAGAAATGGCTCAATGAATGGATCGCTTCGAAGGAGGAGTTGTTTTTTCGTCACGGAATACAACAACTGCCAGACAGATGGAAAAAAAATAATAGTAAGCGATGGCAAATACTTTGATTAGTGTACTTTTTCATGTTTTTTTCACTCTAAAGTCTTTTTTTGGAAGAAAAAAACGGACTGAATTAATTCACACACCTAATAATATCTTTATTTTTTAGTATCTTATTTTTTAGTATCTTCCTTATCTTTATAGGAATTTATATTGTAATTCACAAATGTCATTTTGTCAAAAATTTCAATCAAGAATAATGCGCGCGACCAGCGCGAGATCTATTAAACAGATATAAAAAATAATAGGAAACTAAAGTAACGATAAAAGTAACGGCTGAATTCGTTACCGTTACCGTTACAGACAGAAAAAAGTAACGATCGTTACCAAAAAAAGTAACGAAAACGGTAACGGCGTTACAAGTAACGCGTTACTTCCCAACCCTGATTTTACATACATGCCTTACTGAACTGCTGCTGTTATACTATCTTAAAACCCATTCGGAGTCGGAACTACGAGTTGTTTAACGTCACTCCATCAGACACTCCATGTACATTCCGCCATCAAAACAGACCCAGGAGCACTTTGTGTTTACATACTCAAGATCATACACAGAATCAAAACACAAAGAATGAAAGTATCTGATCAGATACTTATCAAATAAAATCACAATTTCAAACTGCGTTTTGTCTATTATATTGCAGAAACTAAGCATTTCTCGCATAATTTCCATATGAAAAATTGTTTTTGTTTCTTATCCAGGAGCACTCACCAGGTTTTCAAACATACTTACGGCTCACTCTGTATAAAATAGGTAAAGTTCTTTGATTCAATTTAACATTACCAATTTAACAATGTACATCGCTACCACCGCCACACGCTTAATCTTTTAACTCTCTCACTTCGTTATTTAATTGCGCGTAATGTTCAGATATTCGCGCGCAGCCGTTTATATATCGTAGATAGAAAATTTAAATTCCAAGTTATAAAAGTTTGCTACGTATCTTCATCGTACGACTCTCCTCCGCTGGAAAATACGCGAAATCTCGCGCGAGAAACATCCGCATACAGATCGGCCTTCAAAATGACACATTTTGCAGGAAAATTTCAGACACTTTATGCACGTTTAAACGCGTACAAACGCGCTTTTCGCAGAAATCGCGGTGTGTATTCGCATGAGAGCGCGACATATTGGTTCTGATTGAACCCCGCGACTCGGTTCAACTGCTTTACGCCGCGCTGGACAAGCACGAGGCAGATGAAAACGTGAATACAACAAAATGAAGGGAGAATCTAGTTGGCAGTGAGGATTGGATGACAAAAATAACAGCTAGGGCTTTCACTTTTGACATGTGTAGTGGTAAATACGCTTGTCGTGGACGCATACATGCATAAATCCACGCGCGCGGGCGCGATACTGTCTCACAATAGGAATGCAATTTCATTTAACGCTCAATTTAATAAGCTGCGCCGATTGAAAAACGACAATAACATCGACGAAGAAGAGAAAGGCCATTATTAATTTTACAGTTTTCAAAATCGATGCTCTCAAAAACAGAGGACGCCTCGCACGAAAAATTTTATTCGACATTCTCGACATATTTTTTTTTATGCGGAATCATCGTCCACCCGACCAGTTACGGGACGTCATGTAGATCGAATTTGAAATATCCTGAATGTCTGAATTTGCTTTGCGCTCCATATTTTTTTCCGTGATAGGAGATGGTACACGATAACGCAATTAAAGGAACAGCGTGCGGATAAAATAATAAAAGATCTCCGCGTGGCGCGCGCGGAGGGATAGAACGGCAGACAATATATATTTTACAACCGATACTGCGCGAATACAACCGGTACTCGCGACTGTGACATAAAAAATCGGCCGGGCGATTTTGAGGTTCAAAACCGACTATAAGCGCGATTGCGGAGCTGTAATCAAGTCCGGATGGGTTGCACTGATTGACAATTTTCCACCGCCCCCTACTCCTGATCAATCTCTATGTTGCCCGCCACTTCTACACTACGAATTCGCGATTATCGTTTCTACATCAGTCTCCAAACCGATGGCCACGATAATTTATACGTTTCTCGCGGGACAATTGGTAAACACACGTCTCTCTTACAAAAAGAAAAGAAATATTATCTTTTCTTGAATTAAATTATACTATCGTGAATGAAAATTATTGTATAAATAAATCTTTTCTTCCCCGAAGAAAAAACAGATGATGGCCGTTAATTGATGAGTTGGTTTTGTGATAGGAAGTATCGGCTGTTGCATTCGTATGCTGGATTAAAAAGTTGAGATATCAGTATGAATGATTACCAATTAGCGAGGATAGGTCGCTCGCATCGACAGACGGGCAAATGGATCTGGTCTGGACGCGTCTTTAATAGAGTCAAGAACCGATTGCGAGAGAGAGAGAGAGAGAGAGAGAGAGAGAGAGAGAGAGGTGTCGCAGGAAAAAGACGAACTATACCTTTCGTAAATTGGAATATTTTCCGGTATTCGTCGCGCGAGCAATGACTTTGCTTTCCATTCCTTGGTCTTTTATTTTCCAGAGAGTTTTAAGTGCAATCAAAGTACACCATTGATTGTTCTTTTAATATATGCAAGAAGAAGAAAAAAGTACGAGATGATGCATTCTTAAACTAATCTTTACACTATTTACGGTTAACTTTTGAATGGACAGTTATATATCGCCTGCCTGTAACATCTATCTTCTTGCGTTCATTGTTTTACAAATTGACGACGACCTCGTTTCAACCTCTCGAACTTTGCCATCTTAAGTAGACGACGTGCGAATTCCGCCGACAATGGCGAACAACAATAGACGGTCGGATTAAAATGCAAATTAGTCCATAAGTCAGAACATTATATAATTGTTAGTTGTGCCGGCTGGCGGTTATTGTCATGGCAATAAACTTTCAAGATTTAAGGTGTCAGCGAGCGATATCCAAGTGCTATACGCTTGTACTTAAAAGATTACGTACATACATACAGATCCCTGGTATTGTAAACGCCCGTCGCAGTCGCCCCTTTCGCGCGCGGTCGCTTTCAATCAATTGAGTTACATCTATTTCAATTTGCAAAAAGAATTTCAATCAAGAGAAAATATATCGTCACACAACTGTGCACAAGTTATAAGATAAATATTACGCTATCTATATATGTATGTTATTTTTATGCTTATTTTTGTTTTTAAATAAACGTGCCCTATTTTATTTAGATTCATTGCCTAGTTCTGCGGATATTCACAGCTAAATACGGCACAGAAACGATTTAAACGTTATCTCGCAGAAATACACGCTGGAAGTTTAATATTCATTATTCTTTTTTTTTTTCGAGTGCGCCGGGAGAAAAAAGCTTAGGGCCACCTGTCTCATTCGACTCGCGCGGGTCCATTACCCTGCGCGTATTACCACCCACGAGTAATTAACATAAAAGCGATAACTTGAGAGCGCTGTGGAACATGACGACAGCTGGCGCTTTTATAAAGAGAAACGGTATATATTTTTTAAAAACTGCAAACAAACGCGTTTGAAAGAATTTGCAAAAAAAATTCTTGCTAATAACAATTAAACATTTTATTTTTTATACAAACCCGATTTGAATATATTTCTTGATATTTAAGTAATGTATCAACTTCTTAATATAACTTCTTTATAATTGCGCAGAAGCTTTTATCGCGACAAAGTTGTATGATATTACACGGAGTTGTTAAAAAATATACAATTAAAATAATGTTACATGTAATTCTTCAATTATATAACCAAATACATAATAATAATAATAATAATAACTCTATTGAAGTGCAGAAGATATGAAATATTATACATGAAGGCAAATGTAGCAGAGAGCTGTGTACCTCAAGAGGTGAGGCATCAACAATAATGCTGCTTATAAACCTAGATATATGTATATACCGATGTTACGTTAAAATATGCGGGAATAATCGATATAATAATCATTGCTTTCATATTGTCACGTCTTATAGTGATGCTGATGCGTCTGTATATGCGTACTAAATTACTTTCCGAGGAGATCAGAGGTCAGTGTGCTGATGTTTCCGATATATCGGCAGTTATGTACTCGTCACTTACGGTTCCCGAGTTAATCGTTAAGGTTATAAACACTCGCGTTTGTCAAGAGATGCGCCCGTGCTTAATATGTTATTAATTATGCAGCAAACTACGCTGCTGCATAACTGCGCTTTAAATTTCCACGGGAAAAATAAGTGCATTCTTCATTAAAATGTATATATATGATTATATTGTACATCTTGATAACCGTATTCTATGATTTTTATTTGTAGAACAAGCTTTTCTGCTACAGCACTGTAATGACAAACGGACGTTATCGTATAGTGTTTAACGAGCTTCAGTTTCGATTACGCTTTGCAACTCGACAGACATCCTATACCGCGCTTTACCTCATTTCTCAACTTAGATATCGGACATGCGATCGTTGTACATCGTAATTGCATTGCGTATGTATATTAGACAGAAGTTTATTTAGAGTAGAATTGTAAACAATATATTTTTTATCAATTTTTCATATACAAATATATGCAAACAGCTCTCAGGTATAATTATTGCATGCACGTAAGAATAAAATTGAATGACAGTAACAATTTTCGTGGCGTTCCCATAAATAAGAGGCAACTGATTGTGATGCTGTAATAATTATTGCATATGCACAGTGCCTATTTTCGCGATGGGTGTCGAGGACGCAGTCGCGTGCAATTGCGAGCACTGTGACGAGGAAAGAGTGATCGGTTTGGGAGAGGAGACGACTACTCAGGCCATGTACCAGGAGGACAGTGATAATGATGGTAATCGGACAATTTGCGCCAGAAATCGTGATTTTAACAATCGCACGTTTCAAAGTGTCTGTTACATGCTATGTTACAATCGTTGCACGAGATACCGAATGGTGGCAGTTAAACAGAATGACATAAAGAAGTATGTCGTAATTGCATACAGACCGAGTGAGTATTTGAAAAGTTATAACTCACGATTACACTATATATTTCAAGCGTGTTTCGACAATTTTATAATCTAAAAATTGTAGCGTAAACAGTTTATTACAATTTGATATTAACCCTTTCGTGCCTGATCTTTTTCGAAGGATAATTTGCATCTAATTCACGTTTTACTGCAGATTTTTAGGGTCACTGATTATGAACTATCTGTAAGTAGTTGAAATTTCGAAATTCAAAACGGAGGATTCAATATGGCGGACCCAAATGTAAAATTTTCTTGGACTTTATTTACATTTTGTCAGCTACATTAGATCTGACATCTTAAATTTGAAAATTTTGACTTAAGATTCGTCAACAGTGATATCAAAAACCTGCCAACTTACAGGTGAATACAACAAAATTTAGCATCTTGGTCCGCCACATTGAATCCGCCATTTTAAAATTAAGTAGTGATTTTTTTTATATAGCTTACGTTGACCTTCAAAATGAGCCCAGAAAGAATTCGCTATCTTTATTTTTGTGGAAGATATATGTATTTTTCACTTTTACCCCATTTTACCCGAGTATATTTGACGAGGTATGTGCAAATCAAGTGATAAAACTCACAAAAGTGTTGATTTTCTTGTGAAGAGTCTCCCCTATCCTTCATCTTTAAAATAAGCCCAAAAAGAAATCGCTATTTTTATTTTTGTGGAAGATATGAGTTTTTTAAGGACCAGGACATATACATATATCCCATCAGGCACGAAAGAATTAAACCATTAAGAACGTTTGAGAAATTTTGATATTATTAATAGTTATCATTTTTACGCAGATTATTACAAATTAAGAGACGGAGCGTGCTAAAAGAGAGGATTACTATGTGCAGATCATAATCGAAAAGCTCAACGTGTATGATTACTAGAGAAGGTTAAGCAGCAATTTTTTGCAAAATTTTAAATTGTTTATATTAATATACAAAAAGATGTATCCTTTAGTAGTTTTACTATCCAATTATCCTCAACGGTTTGTTTCAACTGTACTCTGATGTAGTTGTGTAACTCAAGACTGTTTTAAATATATTTTTACAAGTTCTCACTACAGTGTACAGCGAATGTTGTTTTCCTGTAATCAGGATTTCATTGACGGCTTGAGATATACAGTAAGAACACGAGGAAAAGCATATAAAGAGCAACGTTAAGGTTACCGTGATCAAGGTAACTACCGTACTATCAGAGCGAGGCTTTTTCCGTTCAACTACGAGTTTTGCATTATTTTTAATGTATACATCTTGGACGCATAAGTTTTTGATAACCGGAACTCTGCATTTGGTACTGTTTCAATTAATATATTCATAAAAATATTATTCTGCCATTTGTGCACAAAAAAAAAGATGTTTTAACAGCATTAAGTCTAATTGGAAATAATTTTGATAATAATATTAATGAAATAAATACGTACGCTTTTGTTTGATTAAAACTGTTATTAAATTAACAAGATTATTTCCAATTAGACTTAATGCTGTTAATATAACATAATTTTTTTCCATATGGTATAGCCCATTATATTAACAATGTTTACATGACGTGAATTCTAATACATGTACATGTTCGTGCCTTTTAGCATGCAAATTATTATAGGCGCATTTTCTAATTTTTTAAATGTCTTTTGTATTACATTACACGTAAAATTATAGGTAAATTTTCATCCCAGATTTTGATAATCAGCGATCACACGTTGGCGATCTCGAATACAATTAAATTACAACAAAAGAATTTTACTCGTATAAGATATTTTATAGATTCAAAAATAACGCGTTATATTATTTAACATAGCTTTTTCGGATAAGCACTAAACAAAGATTGGTCAATGAGTAATCGCGCGAACGATATATTATTATTACTGGAAATTGCGCTTAAGAATTTAATTGCAGTCCGACGAAGTATCGGTTCAATAGTTGTAAATTTACAGCGCACTGCGGTTTCATTATTTCCACCCTGGTTCCCGTTATTTTCTCGGTCTCACCGCCGTGCCAGCCGCGAATTATGTTAAGCGACGAACGCGATCCGAATCTCCATTTGCACTCCGACCTCCTTTTTGTCGCGTCTGGCGGGGCTGGCAATCGGGAAGTCGCCATGCGTAAAAGATCAGGCGTAGCGGAGCGCAAATAATACTCTCCAATTAAGGGGGAACCATGTGAAGGCTTGTGAGAGGGGGGGAGATGGAGAAAGGATGTGTCGGGCGTTTCCGTATGTCGGACGCTCGAAATGTGCAGGAAGTTAACAGTCCAGCTTCGGGGTGGCTTCGGTGTTGGCTGATGCGAGGAGGTGAAGCAGCAGGAGCTGGAGAAGGAGGGACGGAAGAGGGACGCGAGGTAGCCCGCGGGACGAAGGAAAGGAATTAACCAGACGCGGAGTCCTCTCGCAAATTGAGTTGCACGAAGCCGGAATTTAAACATTCAAATTAACCTATTTAGCAAGTCAAAGAGGCTAATGTGTGCGCGCCGGTTCCGCATGCCCCGCAAATCCTAATATTCAATCGATATTGCCTTGTATCTTGCCCATCGACCGCAGGCCAGCCGCCGTTTTTTTCTCACCCCCCTTTATATCGATAGCTGTTCGATTCGCGGCCAGAAACGAGCCCCACACCCCCACCCTTGCCACGGAAACGGTTACATCAGAGATATGGAGTTTTTTTTTACTTTTTTTCTCCTCTTTTTTTATCAAATTGATGCAATATTCGTGAGGGTGAATAAGAAGCGGAGGTATGATATTTATTGCTCGACTACACGAGCTGCTACTTTGTAACACCGGCTCGTCGCGGTGATGTTTTCAAACATTCCAATTAATTCTTCCGTCGAAGCGCGGGCATTGTTTTACGCGAGATAAACGCGAAAGATCGTCCGCGTCCGACAATCCGGTACGCGGTACGCGGTACAAACCGTGCGCGTAAACAAAGGGTGTCGCGCACGATGTTGCGACGCACGTTGCTAGCATGACGTGCATGAAAAAAAATATCGTTCGGAAATCGATCCATCCAGCGGGGTCCTCCGAGTATTTCCTGCATCGGGATCCTCGTTACGGTAACGCAGGGTGAACCGCGCGCGCGCCTTTCAGTACAATTATAACTTTGTACAAATAAATTCTCAAGGGAGAAACGGGGGGAGAGGTTTGTGCTAATAGTCGTTTCCTCGCAAACGATTGTAGGCATATCGCATCTCGCACAATTCCCTTCTTCTCAGGCAGCCGGTTTCGAGTTTTGGACATTCCAGTAAAGTTCAATAGCGTTGCATTTCGCGCTATGTATTATTGAGAAGCCAGCTTACGGTTCCGTCGTTAGCGTGATCGATCGCACGCGCGGCGGCCGCTTACGGTTTTCGAAAAGAATTTAGTCAGCCAGCGTGAAATTAGCCATTAGAATACCGAATGTACCGGGCGTTATACTGCGAAATCGCTAGAATCATGAAAGTGGATTAGAAGTTAATTAATTATCTAATTGAATAATTAACACATCAATTTCTTTACCATGCATAAGGTATTTTTAAATTATGATAAAAGTATGAATAATTGAGTCCCATCCAGCGCATTAATATAATCTAATAATTACTCGCAATTTCACTACATAAAATATTTTCTCTCACGCGCGATATATTTTCGTTTTTGTACGAGTTTTACGTAATTTACATTCTCTCCTTAGACGCATCGTATTTTGTATAAGAGTGATTCACGGGATTCCTGGTCTGCTCGAGAAAGGTACCAAGATTCCTTTTTCCGTCGTCAAATTAAACAGTCCAGTAAACCGGACCATCTCAACGTTTAGGATTGACAGGAGGAGTCAGATGGTCCAATATATTTATATGCTCACATCTCATACGTACATACATTTATGCGCGACTGTGTACACGCTGGGTTCTCAAAGGGGACCGTGATCGTTTCATAGAGAGCCAATAAAAGGTAGGTAGGGCGGAATCCAATAAAATCCTTACTCCCGAATCACACGGATGCTTGCTTCACCTGATTTCGAGTAGCAGCTACAAATTTTCCATAGAACGGCGCGCTCGTCGTCTTTGACAAATATAGAGAGAAACGCAAAGTTCGCCGGAGAGGGAGGGAGAGAGAGAGAGAGAGAGAGAGAGAGAGAGAGAGAGAGAGCCGTGTCGCGGGAAAACACCATTATATACAACGCATACAGATGCAGGATGGAAATATTCAAAGCTTTACCCATCCTCAAGTTATATCCACGTTCATTTATAACGCTCAAAAATTATTCTTGCGTTTCACGCCGCGCGATATCCCGGCTTCGTATTCCGTCCTTTGTTCCGAATCGCGCGCCCGACTCGCAACCTCACGTCATTACGCGCGTCTACTAAAAAATGACAGCCGCTTACGGGGCGAACGCAGACGACGCGGACGACCTAGTTTAACCTACAGCGCTGCAACGCGTCGTGCAGCGATAGATGCAGCGGTAGAAGTAAATTTTACATACGCCAAACGCAACCGTTGTTCCTCGTCGTCGTCGTATTGTTCCAAAGGATTCGAGGGAATGCGGCCACCGCTCGACTTGGTTGGCTTCACTTATTCTTACTTACGGTACCCCGCACGTCGCATTTCCACGTCGCCCCCTTTAAGGGGGTGACTGAACACATTTGTCTGGCTTGCCCCGCGACTAACTACGAGCCGCCACTACGAGCGAAATCTGCCGCGGCGAAATCGTTTCTGACTGATGCCGAATAATCACTCAACCACCCCCCTTTCTCTCGCCCCATTGTTCCGCTATCGTCGCGTTGATACCGATAGTTCGCTCTCCTAAGACTTCGGTCAGATCCCATTTCTCGGTTCTGGAGCACGGACTGCGTTTAAGTCCGGTGATCGAAGAAAACGACTAGTTTTTTTTTTCTTTTTGCAAATTTTTCCTCAATCGCGAAAGCACATCTTTTTAATGGAGAAATCTCCAAGGATCTGCATTGGACATTTGACTGCGTTAATTAAATGTGCTTACTAATTTATTTATATCTTTCTAGACGCTTTCTTTATGCTCTTTATGTGATTTTCTGTACTAGGAGAGAGAGTTGCCGAATGCGTATCACTTAAGCTATTTTTTTATTGTTTCTTATTTCCCATTTGATATCGATTTGTACGCAAATAAATGATGAAAATTTTAGCTTGATGTTTCAGACATCTATTATTACATCTTTTTCCCCTTTTACCAATAACAAATTATAATTTGTCACAAGTCTTTTTATAACATGCTGCAAAAGATACGATTTAGGCAACCGGTTGCTTAAATCGTATTTGTGGGTCTTCTAAATCATACCTCTTTGAAAGTATCGAATTTATGAATAAAAATAATTAAAAACATAAGATTAATAAAAGGAATCATTACCTACTACTTATTTTATTAATAATTTATCAAAAAAAGAATCAAGTTTTTAATAATTAATAAATAACAATAATGAAAAGGTAAGGACGTCAAAATAAAATTGGCTTGAATTTATTTTGCAGTTGACATTTGTATCATATAAGCACGATTATATAAGCACGAGTTCGTAAATCTTATCAGTTACAATATAAGAAACCTTGTAATGGTACGATTTAGGAAACTTGACAGATTTTATAAAAACGTTGATTTAATTTTTATAATAATTGCAAATATGTATATATTATACAATGAATGTAAAATATTCTACAATAAACCTTTTTTATGAAAATGTAAAAATTTAGAATAAAATTGCATGATTACATTATTATCAGCTACATAAATTGATCAAAAATTAACATCAGTTGTACCTAAATTTAAGTGTTTGTTAACCCGCACAAAATAAGATGTAACCTGTTAAATTTTTATTTATATTATTCATTTCTTATTTATTTCATATTTTTGTTACTAAATGTTGCTTATATATTAAGTATTAATATAAAATATCGATGAGATACGCGCGATTTAGGCGACCAGTACGTATTTATATAGCAACACTCTCCCCTATATATTATATATTCACAAAAAATCTAATAAAAGAAAAATAAAAGAGACCGCACGTCGATATTTGCATAGAAAGTAAATTAATTTTCCAGCTGAAATGTATCATGTGCTATCGAAAAATATCCGGGGTTGCATAAATTGCATATTATAAGGTGGACCAAATACGTGCATTGACGATCGATCTGGAGACCGCGACCTATGTCGTAAGGTTAAAACTTTGTGCTACCTTTATTACGTTATTATGCAATCAGAAGCAATAAAGACGCACAACGATTTGTAGAAAATCGTCAAGATTGCCAATCGTTCCGACCGACAGCAAACTCGCGGAGAGCACGACGCTAATGTTTCTTTTCCATGAACCGGATAACCCGCGCTCGTAAAGGCGACTGATTGACGTGGCAGCTCGTAGGCACGAGAATTGCTCGTCCCGGCGACCTCGTACGAGCTCCGCGTGGAAGTATCGTAATGGAAACTTCAGGCTCGCGTGCGTCAAAACGGCTTTGTGCTACGGCGTTCGTCGTCGGCGACATGGTCACTGGCGTCTGCTCGCACGTTCTCGGAGACATTACCGTGAAATATTCGTGCGAAAGTCAATTTGTAGATTTCGATGAACGTCATCATTCAACGGGCGTGCAAAATCGCGAGGAAAGAACTTTCGATTAAATTCGTTCTACCTTACAAAGAGAAATTATTTTGAATTTGCTCCAATAACATCGAAAGAGGAGCGAGAAACGAGAAAATAAAAGAGAGAGAAGTAATTTATAATGACAGTTTATATGACGTTAAATTATTTATATTTGGCGTGTCATAAAAATTTTCTGATATCGGCAAATTGCACCGTACTTGTCGCGACATTTATTATATGCGTTTTATAGAAAAATTCATAGTATAAAGTCTTTTACTTTTATAAATTTACGCCACCGAAGCCATATCGAAGCTCGGCAAGATTCTAAAAGTTTAATGGCTCATAATAATAAGTTAGCTGACGCGAGAACGTCTCTCGGCGAGCGACGAGAAACGATGGGTTAGGAGTTGTGATAATTTTTAATTGCCAACGATAAGAATTGAGATGTGGTTTAAGAAGCTTGTATATATGTACTTTATTTTATTAACTTTCAATTCACAAGTTATATGAAGGGCGGACATATCTTTCTTATCTTTACGGCTTTCACATTATTTTCATTCATTATTATCCTCAAATTATAAATAATAATTGAATATATAATGCTTCTGTAATTACCTACATATTAATATACTTTATAATTGCAACGTGAATCTCATTCTATTATCATTACTTTATGCATTTAGACTTCGCGTCATAGCGAATATCAAATAACTCAAAGACTTGAGCGATTCAATTAACTCATTATATTTTAACAATATTGATATTTTCATTAACATCGTAACATAATTGTTCTATGACAATACCATTAAAAAGTTAATATATAACTTTTTAATATAACACAAAGAAACTCGACAAATCTGTGTTAAATGTTTATAAATATAATTTATAATATACAACTTTGATATTATAGCAAAGTACATGATATTTAAAAACTTATAAAGACATAATAGATTTTTGTACTTTAATTTATAATTATTTTGGTTAGGACTATTCATGTTACACATATGTGTGTAAATATATCGTGTTCGGCAGTCATTGCTCCGTCGCTGTGACTTTTGTCGTAACGTCGTGGCGGTCGTAACTTTGTACATTTATTGTAAACATGTCAAATTGACGGAATAAAATCATTGCATCGCAGGCGTTGTGACGAGTCAATTAAACGCCCGTCACGCCGTAGCGAAACGTTGTCGACCTATGATTCCTATACTTAAAATGCTTATATTGGTTCCTTCTTTCATCATACAAATTTATGATACTTAATTTTTTATCACCCTGTATATCGTCAATATATCATAAGCTCCGATAGACATACACACACTAATGCGTGCTACTAGAGAAACAATCATGATAACATCTCATTTTGTTTTATGAAATATGCGATCTCAAGCCAATGACACATACAAAAATGTAAGCAGTAAAGAAATCATTATCACATACTTTTTATTTACTAATACTAATGTTATTGTCTTACTGCTTCGGTAGGGTCAATCTTTTTCCAATTGCACATAGGTATTGATCGTGTTTCCATTAATATACTGTTGAAATTTTAGAAAATTCCTAAGAAAATGTGTTTACGGACCAACTACCTTAACCGTTTGAGTGCCGCGAGTCATTGTAAAAATGCGGTCGAAAGTGCCAAGCGGCGGTTTTCATTTTTTTTAATAAAAAAATTTCTGCAAAGATTACGGAAGCCGAAGTTTCAGTTTAACAAAACCTCTGCAATCAATAATGCTAACGACTGGAAGTGTGGTAGAATCCGAGCGCGCATATCTACTGGGCCGATGCGCTGGCACTTTTCGACATAGATTGTGAGCAATGCGATCGCGCTACGCGGCATCAAACGATTAAGATAAAGCCGGGGTCCCACGGCCCGTAGCTCGTCATGACTCGCCTTGATTCGTCAAGGCTCGTCAGCTTTTACGCACCATGGGACCAGGATGATCTGCTATAGCTCGTGGCTCGTTTTCGAAGATTGTCGGTAAGTTGCTGCAAGTCAAAGGGAGCTTTGTGAATGGATAAGCCGCCTAGCGCTGTTGAATCGTCCAACTCGTCAATACTTGCAGGGAGTCGTATGATTTCCTACTGTTTCTCCAGTTTAAAATGGAAAGCGAACAAGCAAAAATAGCTGCCTGTGTAGAATTATATGTTATTTTGAGTGAGCAAATTTTAAAAACGCTGAATAAACGTAAAAAACGATGATGGTTTTATAAAACGTCTCTTTTTACAAAAGTAGAGATAGGTAATATATATATGTGTATAATATATAGATACGCATAATTTAAAATTAGTATTACTAACCAATGTGAGAAACGCTCGCTGCTGTACATAATCTATAGTGAGAAGTGGCACGAAACAGATAGCATCTAGGTGTACGTTTTTTATAGACTAGCAATGAATAGATTCTGACACATCTGTGCATGTACAGAGAAATTGGGCGTCCAGTCACGCGCGAGCTCTTTGATTCGCAACCATCTACCGACAATGTGCGGTAAGGACGAGCCACAAGCCACGAATCGTGAGCTACAGCGAGCCACAGCGAGCCACCCTGTTCCAACGGCGCGTAGAGGCTCGCTGAGCCATGGCAGATCATGGCTCTATCATAGCTCGGCGAACCTCTATGCGTCGTGGGACCGCGATTTTAGCCTGTTTTTTACCAATTTGTGAGCATATCTTGTGACAAGCCTAAGCGAGCCAAAACGGGGAGATCCCAGTTGCGCACAGAATAAATCGGACACAGTAGTATTTTATCAATAAAACAATGTCTAGGGGGGCAATTTAGTTTAATATCTCCGCGAATGAAGCAGTTAGGATATGATTATTTTTTTAATGCAGGGATGCAAGGGGAGGGACGAAGCCGATTTATTCAACCTGTGTCCGATTTATTCTGTACGTAACTGGGCTTCCCTCGCCAAAACGAGCCACGAGCCGTGGCGAGCCACGGACCGTGGGACCCCGGCCTTAAGGTCGCAACAATAAAAAAGCTTTTTGCGAACGCGCGAAATCTAATATCATCTTACGTCATCTGATTTCGAAAACGCCACTCAGTTTACGTCTCAGGACGTCGCGGTCGGTGCGTAGCCGAATCGTGACCGTTTAATTTTTTCGCATGTTTTTGTCTATCTAAGATGAAGTTTCGTATACAAACAAGTATCGAGAATGCCGAATCTAACAACGAGCGATCGTCTTGCTGTAGTAATTGGTAACGCGATTATAATTAACGCCTCTATAGGTGTTTGTGATCGGTGCCCGCGATTATATCGGTCCAACGTTGGCACAAACGGATTTGTTAAATATGTGAATTTTGCAAGTTTTGTAACTCACCAAAGGCGAACGTTGAACAACCCAAACGTAAGTGATATAGCCTCTCACGATAGTCTGATCATTTCAATGATTTTAATGTTTTCGTCAATGTTTCGATCTCAAGGTGTCGCGCAGCCAAACAGTCCCCGCGTAGTGCAAAGTTAGACGAGTCACGTGACTGAAACTACTGCGCATTTCGCATAAAAGGTCGCTATAATGTGCGTAATCGAGTCGCGATTGTTCTACGTTTTTGCGTCTTTTTATCCGTCTCGAGTAAGTTTTGTGCATGAAAGGGTGTCGGAAGTATCGCGAATCTAGTGATGAGTGATCATATTAATTGGATCACACAATCATAATTAATGCGTTTATCAATGTTTGCGATCGGTGTTTGCGCTCTATCGATCCAGCGACTACGCGCGCGCGCGCGCGCGCGCGCACGCACGCACACACACACACACACACACACACACACACGCGCGCGCGCGCGCAAAGAAGTTTCTTAAGTATATTAATTTTGCAAACTTTGTGACTCACCAAAAACAAACGTTGAACGACTCAAACGTAAGTGATCCATCCTCTCATATAATAGTTTAATCATTTCGACGATATCAATGTCTCTATTATGATAAGTGATTATTCATATTTGCACGAGTCGATCAGAAGCGTTATTTTTCTTGTTTACTCGATATCGAGTTTTGTAGCCAAAGTTACAAGAGTAATTAGTAAAGTATTTAAATTTTTATTAAAAAATTTTAG
Source organism: Aphaenogaster floridana (assembly GCA_003063835.1). NCBI lineage: Eukaryota > Metazoa > Arthropoda > Insecta > Hymenoptera > Formicidae > Aphaenogaster > Aphaenogaster floridana. The sequence goes on along the minus strand of NJRP01000545.1, from coordinate 65,619 downwards.
AATAAAATGATTTGATTAGATTTTTTGCTTTTTTTTTTTTTTATTTGATTTGTGTGATTTGATTAGTCACGTATTCATTTCAGATAATACCTAATATTAAAAAGTTATTATTAGGTGCGCAACTAAGTTCCCGCTGTTTGTCAATAGATGGCTCCAGCAGT
>NJRP01000545.1:8735-43347 GCA_003063835.1 Aphaenogaster floridana | reverse complement strand
ATAGTATATTAATAATGATATTTGTGTGTGTGTGTGCGTGTGTGTGTGTGTGTGTGTGTGTGTGTGCGCGCGCGTGCGTGCGTGCGTGCGTGCGTGCGTGCGTGTGTGTGTGTGTGTGATTAATTTTAGTATTAAGTTTGTTATAAATAATTAAATTATTGAAGTTGTTACATAGATAAATAGTAAATAATGAAAATAGAGAAAGAAAGAAAGAAATTAAAACTATAAGAATAAAAAGATATTGATATTTTTGAAAGTTTTTATTTAATTTTTTTTATGGTATTTATATCTTATGTACGATGGAGATTTGGAGGACAATAGAAAAAAATGTTTATATATTATATGTATTTATTGTATATGCATATATAATAAAAATAAATCAATATCTGTAAGACACAGTAGAAATAAGTTGTGAAAAATTTTTGTATAATTTCTCCCTCTTTTCTCTTTTCAAATATTTTCTAAAAAGAATCTGACACCTTTGATTTGGTTTATTTATATTCAGGGTTAAATATTATATAAACTGATGCAAGAAATATTCAGAATCTATATCAAGATTCAGAGATCTTTCTAATATACATATATGTGTCACAAGCAGAGATAAAAGAAGAATAAAGAAAAAGGTATTTTATAGTCACATAGAATATTTTTATCAATTATTTTTAATGTATTTACACAAAAAATAAAGACTAGTGATTAATTTTATTTGCTTTCATAGCGCACCAATTTTATTATAACCTGTCATAAATTATCCATTCATATTTATTAAGCATTTAATTTTATATTACCTGAAAGACCAAATTGATATGAAACCCGACCGAATTTATATAGATTATCTTTGAATAAAATATTAGTTACATGTATATATTAATAATATTAAAATATAAAATAAAATTATATGGAATATAAATTTTCGATTAACGTTTCCTATGATTCAAAATTTATTACAAGTTTTATAATTGAAAAGATATTAATAATTTTATTAAGCATTTTACGTTGAAGAAAAGAATAAAGAGCAGTAAGATTATCTATGCAATATATAATGTAATACATAGATTAAATAACTTTTACGTAATAATTAAAAAATTTTCTGTTATTAATCAACTTATCACATTATCAGCTAATTGCTGCAATGTACATCATTATTAATATTTGTATAAAAATTTAAAATAATATAAACGATAAAAATTTATATCTTGTGATAAATTTTAAAAATCAATATGCATATGATAAATACAACTATAGATTTGAGTACACGAATTCGATGTAAATTACATTGGTCACAATATTAGCTGCTTAAACTTCGAATTTGATATAATTATATCAATATTCGAAATAATTAAGCCAAAAAATTATTGCGCATATAAAGTAATTATAAACGATCTGCAAATAATACAAAGATTAATAATTGATAAACTATTTCCTCTCTTAAATTTACGAAAAAAATTATAAATGATTATAAATAATTTTAATTTTTTAAATGTTGTAGAGAAATTAATAAATAATTAACTATTTCCACTAAGCCGTGCAAATCTTTATCTCCTTTCTTATTCTTCTCTTGTTGTCTCTTTCTATGACACTTATTCGCCGATTACATGATTCGTGTCGAGATTTTCGATTCTAATTAATCTCCATAATTCGCTATTATCATGGGATACCTTGTATATTGGAATTAGGTTTGCAAGAATAACAAATACAAAAATTGTTAACGTTACCTTGCGGAAAACGCGGCATAATTTTGATAAGAGCCAAACTAGACAGATGCCAGATTCGCAAGTATCATCCAAATCCTTTGCCCATAAAATTGATCAAATTCTAAGATACGCCGCACCGGCAAACGCTTTGGATCCAATAAAGAGGATTAAGTGTACTGAGCTGTAAACACGGTGTGATTGAATTCTGGGGGCGCCGAGGAAATTCCTCCCTCATACTCTCTTTCTCTCCCTCACTCTCGTTATCTCTCTCTCTCTCTCTCTCTCTCTCTGTTTCTCGCTCTCCCGTTTGCTTTCTGTTTCTTCTTCGCTGTTTCATGCTTTTCTCGAGTGTTATAGTTTTCTCCTTTGTTTATGTGCCCTTACACGGCCGTGTAAGAAAACAAAACGGTCGTGCCGAGCTTCTTCCACTTTCATTACCGTGGAAAATGTCGCGATATTTGTCTTCACGTAAATTGGATGCCCTCGTACCATGTCCAAGATGGTACGCTGAGTTTTATGCGAATTTTCGTCTAATGGAGTGTGTGATTGCTCCTGTAGTCTGATATAAACGATCAGTTGTAAAGCTGGGAGACGCATTTGCGATGTTTTGAATTTTAGAAAAGATTTTCTACTAGTTTCATACGCGTGCAATCGCTAGAAAATCATATGTATCACTACTATTTTACGTTATGTGTATTTCTGTTCCAATATTATCAGAAACGAAACATTGCGAATTATAACAACTTAACGTCATTTCGCGCATTTTCTGGCAGTTACCAAACGTTGCGTGATACATTTATTGATGTTGTTGCAATCCCTTTTCAATACCAACAGATTATCGGTTGAATGTATGTGAATTTTTGCGAATATTATGCAGAAATATTATTTAGGCAATATTTTGCTTCCTGAGTGTTACCAAATAATTTATATGCACACGTGATTAATTTATAATTGCCGAAAATATGTGAAAAAAAAAACAATTATGAGTTTATTATAAAATCGCATATCTGCAACAGTAGATATCAAATTTATCGCGTCAGTTAATGTTCAGTAATTTCTAATGATTACACGAATATTTTAATTTTATTCATTATTTGACGATTTTCATTTAATCAGTGATTTTCAAGTGTCAATCTCGCACGATAAAATTCAACAAAATAATATGTAAAACGCAAAATGTAATTAATAAACGCGCATGTTTAAAGAATGCATATGCAGACTTAGCAATTAACGCAGTAATTAAATTAATGAAATATTGTACGTTCATAATAATGTCAGAAATTCTAAAAATGCTTTGCGCATGTTAACTTTAATCTGAATTTGTAACATCATTTAACGATATCATAATAAAGCATGATTTAATAATGTGCATATAATTAACTTCGACGGTTTATGATGCAGCACGTAATTGCGTAAACTTGCAACAACGCATTCTTTCGCACAGATATATACGAGATGCAAGATTTTCGCTCAAATTACCATAATTAACAGAAATGTTATATCGCCAATAAAATCCATTGAATGTTTGGTTAACCCTTTCGTGCCTAGTGAGACATATATATGTCCCGGTCTTTCAAAAATTCATATCTTCCACAAAAATAAAAATAGCGACTTCTTTCTGAGCTCATTCGTAAAGATAAAGGATAGGACTCTTCAAAAAAAAATTAACACCCTTGTGAATTTCACATTGATCTGCCTTGGTACTTCGTCCAAAATACTCGTGTAAAATAGGAAAAAGTGAAAAATACATATATCTTCCACAAAAATTAAGGTAGCGAGTTCTTTCTGGGCTTATTTTGAAAGTCAACGTAAGGGCTATGTAAAAAAAAATCGCCACTCAATTTCAAAATGGCGGACGTGGCGGACCAAAATGCTAAATTTTGTTGTATTTACATGTTAGTTGGCATATATAGGTTTTTGAGGTCGCTTGAATGACGCATCTCTCTAAAATCGAAATTTTCAAATTCAAGATGTCAGATCTAATGTAGCTGACAAAATGTAAATAAAATCCAAGAAAATTTTATATTTTGGTCCACCGTATTGGATTCGCCATTTTAAATTTTGAAATTTTGACTACAGATTCATAATAAGCGGCCCTAAAAACCTTTAGTAAGATGTGAATTAAATGCTAATTATTCCTAGAAAAAAATCAGGCACGAAAGGGTTAAATAAATTTAACCCTTTAATAAATATTCTAAACATTATTAAAAAACAAGACGGGACTTCTGTTTCGATTAATGGCCATGCTTGAAATGTAGTTTTGTCACTGTTTCAACTCCACATTCGACGATAATAATCATTTCGGGCGATCGCGTTTACGGGGGAGATTTATCGAACGAAGTTGCAATCGTAGACCGATACGTCACGTGCTCTTTCTTCATAAACTTCGACATTCTTTGCACGATTTCGTGAGTCGAATCGGCGAATGCGCTAGCAATAGTTTCCAGCACAGGGGAACGATGTCCTTAACCCACCCACCCTTTCCGTCTCCCGCACCTACTCACCCCGTCATCGGCTATTACAAGGATTCTGTTAGCGGCGAAGTTTCGAAGTGGCAATTCCCGAGGGTACAATTATTTGCGGTTCCCGCTGACGTCCACGGTCGCGACGGCTTGTTCCGAAGAATTGAAATTTTATTGAAACAGATTGTGTCTCGCATTATCCGTACGTATCGTGGAAGTCGATGCAGCAAACAATTCCCTCATCTTTGAATCTCGTATAAATTCGCTTGAATCTCGCCTTTTCGCCACAAACTCTAAAAATGTATGAGCCCCGTTTCCCATTTAGCGAAACTAATATTGGCCGGGGTCGCTGTATCTCAATTGTGTCCAAATGTCTCTTGATTTTTCGGTTTTCCCTTATTGCCCGTTGCGGCTCAATGGATGACGTAGCGAGTTGCACGTTATCACAACAAACGATGCAAGTTTAATGAAATCGTCGGATATTCAGCGGGAATAAATGGACAGGAGTGACTCCTCGTTTGACAGCGCGTAATGCGTCACGGAATTCGATCGCGTGCCACGCGGTTCCTTCACCCGCGATCGATATCACTGCTGGCTATCGCGAACTTGCGGATATTCAAATCTTGCGGGCTCATATCCCGCATCATACTCGCGAAAACGTAATCAGGCCGGTCGGCAGAGAGACGGGGTATACATATATCTCGTACACGATACGTGGGCGGCGACGTTTCTGAACGTCAGAGATCCGTCGTCGTGGCATGGATTCTCATTCCTTACCAAAGATTTCGCACGTAATTTGTTTCGGGCAAAGCCTTTCGCGAAAAAATGGGAGGGGAGGAGATGAAAATGAAAAATTATTCGTAATTCGCCTCATTGTAGGCGCGCGCGGTAATGGAGAAATAGTGTGTCGGGCTAATGGACGTCGTTGTGTCTACTTTCTTTCGACTTTAATGGCGCTAGAGTTTATTTGCGGCGAAGGTAGATGAAATACAATAACCGTACTTAGGCACGAATATGGCGGGACATTTTATCTCGAAGGCATCGAAGCGTTTCAGCATTAATTTCAATTGAGATAAAATATTTCCGAACGGACACACACTTCGCGCTCGTCGGTAATTGCGACGAAAGTCTTCTTTAAGAGTTTCTTAAGAGAAAGCGATCGCGATGTGATTATCTCTTCTTTTCTTTTCGTTACCGCGATAGCAAGCGGTATGATGATGTGAAACTATTATGATGGTATTTCGCTTAGCGTAAACTATATCGAGATGAAATTTCAGTCACGCTGCGGATGATGGGTGGGCCACATCTGCGCCCCATACGACGAGCGATGTGTGTATTATATAACATGAATTAACGCGAACCGTCTGTCAATTTTGGAATAATTATTTCAATAGGTGAACGATGTGATGCGTGTTAATAGATACTTTTAACTAATATTAATTACCACAATTTGAAGTTTGCCGAGTGTTTGCGAGAAATACCTTTCAATCCCTTAATAATCCTGATACGTCGTCCCGGTAACAAATTTTTTACATAAGAACACGTATAAAAATATATAATTATATATAAAATATGTCCATATCTATTTTCCTTCTCTTGTATGATCTCTATATACATATAGGGTGTCCCATGACTCGAGGTCCATACATTAAGGGCGTGTTATTGAAGTCATTTAGAGTTGAAATTGTTTAATAAACATATGTCCGTAAATGCTTCCTAACAGAATTACAACCATTGAAAGTTGATGTGAATATTTGAAACATTTTCTGTCAGTCTGGTATTGTTTTATTAATACTTGTCTTATTGCCTATTAATATGTTTATTAATAATTGTGTTATTAATTAATAAGAAATTCTCCTGGCATGGTGGAGCGAACTGTTAGATCATTTTTACGCAGGGCAATTCTTTGTATTGAATCTGCGGGAGATAATTTTGAACAGAATTTGCAATACATTTGTAAATAAACAAGTTAAATTAAATGTCATTTTTCTTTCCTTTTTCAAATATTCGCATCAACTTTCAATGGTTGTAGCTCTGTTAGGAATCATTTACGGACATATGTTTATTAAACAATTTCAACTCTAAATAACTTCAATAACACGCCTTTAATGTATGGATCTCGAGTCATGGGACACCCTGTATATAAGAAAAATAGTAATAAGAAGAATTTAAAAATAATTAAAAGGATCATTTCTCCGCATTTTTTTTTTTAAATAAAAAGTAAAGTTTGAGGAAATGAGAAAAAATTGCCCATACATCATTATATATGTATAAATGTATAGAAAAGTTATATATGATTTATATGTAGAATATTGAATAATCTAATAGCAATTTTCCTTTTTGTGACAAAAAACAATGCAAAAATTATTGTTCTGGTTATTTTTCAATTATTCTTCTTATTATTTTTCCTGTATATACAGATACACAGATTATACAAGAGAAAAAAACATATATGGACATACTTTATATACAATTATATAAGTATATTTAAAAATAATTTTATATAAAAAAATGTTTACCGGAATTCGTCCTACTTTGTCTTTACGCACATTTAAATTCCTTGCGCATTACTTTTGCTAACGACGTACCTATATCCGTGACATTTATAACCTGACGAGCTTCTTAATGAAATTTTGGCAATTGCCAGACAAGATGCATTAATTAAGCTCAACTCCCCAACTTCTTTAAAAAGCCAGTTAAAATGTGTGCCAGGAGTCGTGCAAAATATGTTGATCGCAAAAATGTCGGATTGTCGATGGATGATTGTACATTATAGCTAATTATCAGGCGTGATTGCCCAATGTGATAATATAATCCGCACGGAAAATGAAAATAATTGCCTTTATCGACATTACGCACGCGTCCCTATTTGCCGTACAATCTAATTTGGCCAGATGCGCGAATTCGCTCTATTGTTGCAGATCGCAAACAAATTGCTTGCATTCAACCTCGATAATCTGATAAACAGTCTTTTTTTGTCTCTTTTTTTCACAACTACCTATGTATTGTGTAACTACTGATATTATATCCTTTTTGGGAACTCTTTTGTGCGTTTCTCTGGGTAAGGTTAAAAAGTAGCGCTTTTGTTAGTTATACTAGACGAAAAAAAAATAGAGAAGTCAAAGGATTGTAAAGTCAGTGAAAGTTTTATTTCAACGAATCAAATAACAATTTTCGAGAGCATGGAGTTAATCGATATACGATAGCAAAATCCAATCAGACCAATTGTAAACTATCACGTAATTATTACACGTAATTAAACATGCTATTAATACTATAATGAAGCTACGGAATTCGACCGGTATACAAATCATGCGTAAATTTGGAAACTCGAGTTTCCATTGTCAAATTTCTATGCGTTGTATCTATATCAAAGCTAACGAATTCCAGCACTAACAAATCAATATTGAGATAAGTCAATATTTTGACACGCGCAAATCTCTTCATCGCGATAAAGAAACAATCTGTGAAAGTCTTCAGGTAGATAATATTTATTGAAATTACAACATTTAATGTCGAAATCAATGTTATTAAAATAACGAGGTTAAAAGGGTATATAAGAGTCAAGCGCAGTAATTAGTTCGCAAACATGTTTTTAACAGAAATAATAATTTTATATCATGATTACATGTTTCGGCTCATTTTTTTAATCTTCTTCAGATCGCGAGTAGAGACGCAATAAAAATAGTGCTGTGTCGTTAAGACCTGTTAATAACCTTTGATGGGCCATGAGTCATTTAGAAATATAATACATCATACAGCGTCGCTCACATACGGTTGGAAGAACGCGTGGAGAAAACTCCTGGGTGTATAGTGTAAATAGGTAAAAATGCCATCCAAGCCACATCGTTGTAAGACGAAATAAATTATACAGAGTCGAAAGATAGTCATTGAGTATAAAATGTAAAATAAAATAAATAAAATAAATATAAAGTTGAGATAGTAGTCTTCATAGTCGCAAGTTAAACTTCACAAAATCAAATGGCGTTAGCAGAGTTAATTAGAAATATGTGTTAGAAATATGAAATGTTGTCGGTATTGCAGGTCAAGAGCAGTCGCACCATGGCCCATTGAAGGTTATTAACAGGTCTTAACGACACAGTACTAGTTTTATTGCGTCTCTACTCGCGATCTGAAGAAGGCTCACAATCAGAAATGAGCCAAAGCATGTAATTATCGGTGACATTAAATTATTATTTCTGTTAAAAGAGTGTTTGCGCGCTAATTACATTGACTCTTATATGCCATTTTAACCTCGTTATTTTAATTATGAAGAGTCTTTATTACTTTTATTGATCAATGTTATTGTTATATTATTTAGGGATGATGAGCGACGTGGCTCATCGGCACTGGCCGAGATACAGGCTCTGAAAGTTAACAAAGTGCGGCAATGTAATTCGTTCCCCGCGTGTAGTACCGGTAGCCGGGTTGAGTGATTTCGGCGTGCGCTCAGCGAGCGGTGGGAATAATTCATACGTAAAGCGCACAGCGGCGGAAACGTGTGTTTGACTATAAAATATGCCCTCCTGATATTGATGCCTCAGCATCAAGCGCGAGGGTTTTATGCGGTCCGCGGGGTATGTACGTGTGTGTGTGTGTGTGTGTGTGTGTGTGTGTGTGTGTGTACATATAACGCGCAAAGGTCTGATCAGGCCGAAATATAAAGCAGAAGAGCGGTATAAAATTTTACTCTGCATCGCAGGCGCAGATAAACCCGTCTATAAGATCGGCGCGAGCGCTGGTTTTGGTGTCTGATTTGCGACTGCCTGGTTTCGCTAAGCCGTGACATAACGGAGATATCGATTTATCGATGCCGGACAATACGCGATGTCGAGGTTTTATTTGAAAGCTCACGGCGAATCTGTCATCGCGTTTTCGCGCTTTCAATTTTAAGCGACGAAACAGGAATGAAAAACTTGCACGCGACCGAGCGCCTGTATTAAATATTAAATAGCTAGGTTGACTTAAATGTTGGGCGGAATACGACTCACATCAAACGCGACGAGAGTTAGTCAACGAAATTTATATTATACAGAATTTATCTTCTAATAATTAAATTTAAGCTATATGCGCTATAAAGATATGTCGAATTTAGGATAACGAGCTGAAAGTGTTCAGATATTGATTTATTAAAAAGACAGATCGCTCGTTATCCGTAAATCTAAATGCTTCTTTCGCGGTATTTCTTATGAAAATTGAATTATAGGTTCGTAAAACTTTGAACGGCGCAGTAGGTGTAAACAAGTTTGTGGGTCTGAAAAAAGTATGTATCAAGAAAGGACGGCAATATCGTAAAAGTTTAGGCTATATAACGTAATATGCAATAAAAATCGAATTGTCTACTATCTGCCGCGAGTAATCTCGATACGAAAAATTATAGGTGTGAAGGCAGAATTTTATGGGATGTTTGGTAAAATTTCCACGAGCAAATCGAGCCGGAAATTGAGATAGACGAAAAGGTAGCTATTCTTGTAATTTTATTAAGAGAGTAGAGAGATTCAATTGAATATTACAATGAGCATCTTATGATTATCGTGATCTTATTCTGTCCGATTGCATTTGAACATAAACTATTATGCAAATTTATCTATATTTTTTTTGACACGTTAATGCTATTACAATGGTAACACACTGAAGGCTCGTTACTTCATAAATATCTAAATAAAATGTTACGAAAGGAAACTGTGTGTAAAGCAGCGAAACCTGAAGAAATTAATATTTAACCATCGGAACGTGATCGATGGTGGTCGTAAAGTTATATAAAAGTTCTCGAGCCTGGATCGCACCTCAGGTAATTTAATTTTATCGCCGGTCTACAATTTTATCTTCCCGTTCGTGTCGCGCGTTCGTGTCGATTTAAACGTATTAGTAAATTAACCACCGAACTTCCTTTACGATTCCTTCCGTCTCTATTAAAGAGAGTGTTATCACGTTCGACGCGGTGTGTCGTTCGACTCGATTTCACGAGACGATTCATCATCCGTCTTGATCTATGATACGCTTTCCTGTGCATATCGCATGTTTTATGTAAACATTGTGTAATTTAGGCTCGAATTTATCACGCGAGAAACAGTGAAATATTGAGCGTGCGAAAATGTCCAGGAGATAAGGAGATAACGAATGTTTGCGGTGTAAAGCACATGTCCGATTTGTCAAGGCGCTTTTAACAGTGGCGCTCAAAAATTTAACGCCAACGGCGAAACAAAGTTTGCAGTTCGATCACACGCCTCTCGACTTCCATTAATGGACTTTTGTACTCCGGACTCCGAAACAGTTCTGATAGCAGTCGGAGTGGGGGGGGGGGAAGGAGGGGAAGGAGGTAATCGTGCCAAACCGCATCTGCTAATACAGCCCGTGCATCGGGCTAAAGCAATTCCGCTAATCTAGACTGTCCGGTCCGATAACGCGCGGGAAGTGAAGCAATCGCGTGGGTTCCCGGCGCGGCGTCCCGTTTCTCATTTTCCTTTCGCCGATAATCTGCAGAAAATCGTTGAATTATCGAGGTGGGTTTCTTGACGGCTGTCCCTCCCACTTTCGCGGTCCTCGATTATTTCCAGATCGATATAGGTGTTGCGTTAAGCTTATTGACAACCTGTCGACACATTCGATCTTGGGAATCGGTATCGAACCAACCGGTTTGACGAACGTAACGCGAGGTGAGAAAACGCGAGATCATCGCGGCAAGACACGCAGCGATGGTTAATGAAAAACTCATTTACGAAACTGGCGTGGTAATGCCGCATGTCGGCACAAGAAAGCATAAATACTTAAGTCGCAGCTGGTAGAAATGGATGTTTCTTATATAAGTATATACGCAAGATGCGGCGGGATAGAGACTGAGACGATGAGAGACCTCATCTCGTGTATACTTCATATCTCGCGGTAAATAATTCCTTGTATCATTTATTGTCGCCAGGCAAAGATGGAACGGAAGTACCTTGATTATGTTTACCTTGGTATCAAAATGAAGTGCGTTCCGTCGGGGAAGGGGGAAGATAGACAGAAAGAGAGAGAGAGAGAGAGAGAGAGAGAGAGAGAGAGAAAGAGAGCGAATTCCGCGACTCCTGTTTTATTGCTCAGGATTGAAATGTCGGCTCGCATTCGCGACTTTGACGCTTCTTCATTTCCGAATCAGGAATTTTGACGAGAGATTTTATGTTGTTTCATTAAAATTAGCCTTTCATCTAAGTTATACGTCTAATTAAACACTTTAATTAACGAGAGAACGTACTTTTTGCGTTTTATTTACAGGACGCTACTTTACATTTATTTATATAGCAACCGTTTGCAGCAAACAAGCCGTTTTTTATTATCTTGTTTGACTTGGCGCCCGATTAGCTTAATTATGCTCGTAATAACATCAAAACGAGGGCCAATTATATGAAAGAGTAACTTGCGATAGAATTATTTACAATATTAAAGCAGCCAAATGATAGCTTGTATTTACAATTTCGGATGTCAATACGAAGGAAGAAGCTTTTAATTTTGAAATACGACGCGAGTGAGAAACTTTGTACTGGGGCAACGTTTCTTGGAAGACGAATTAATTTTTTTTCCATGGAGGTAATTGACGCGAAAAAATTTAAAAGTACATTTACTAAAACTATACACAGACACAGATTGCGCTGATGGATACCTCTCTCGATCTTCGATAATTTTGCAAAATCCCATTTGCTACATTTCTACCCGATCTTTTTGCGTGGCTGAAGATCGGTGATCGCTATCGTTATCGATATTCGCTTTAGTTCGTGTCAGGATGCGTTACTGCCGGATGCAAAATATCCGCGCTCCACTTCTTCAAAACATGAAGAACTAGATTCCGCGATTACACTTATCGCGATGGAGATATGTAGCGCGTATAGACGTCTATAATCTCTTTCGCGGTTCAGATGACGATTTCAGATAGCCTTTCCTGTGATGGGAACCAGGTATTGATCCGCCGACTGAAATTTACCTTTAAGCTAACGTCGAACAAACTGAGACATTGTTATATAATTCAGATTTTTGTGTATGTGATAAAATCGATTTTATTCGTGAAATTGTGCAATGAAGCAAAAATATATCAATATACTATCGGATTCTCAATTAAAACTTAATTGTCATTAAATTCAATTTCAGATGACCGTTAAAATCCAGAGATAAAAATTAACATTTATTCGCAAATGGCAAAGATAAAGAGCATTGAATTTATGTTTTAAGGGCCGCGCCCTTTTTGTTGATCTTTCTTCTCACTTATCGTGAACATATCGTGATATTTGGACTCGACGGTTAGAATTGCATCTCAATCGTATAAAGAAGAGTATTATTTGCATAGTCGCCTGGTGGAATCGCTCTTCTAATTGCAATGCGCTTGCAAAGCAAATCAAGGAAATTAAGTTAGCTCCGGCATGCATTTTGTAGCGGTTAATGAAATATTTATTACTGGTACGAAATTTACTGCGATAGGAAATGGATATCGATCTATCAATCGGAGTTTACTTCGGCTTTACCTCAGAACTCTGAGAGGCGGATATTAAAGTTTCCAGTTTGACGAAGGTGGTTGGAAAATTTTTATATGATATTAAAAAGTATGACTTTTGCAGAAATGTAGCAATCCGTAATTACGTTTAAATCTATCTACAGCGGCACTCTAAGAAGTCGGGACATCTTGAAAAGTCTTTAATGTATTTTGGCATGAACTTTAATTATTAAAAAGACATCCATTAGTTTGTATTTTTTTTATCAAGCTAGTACGCAAACTGTGTCAAGGTTTGTTCTAAAAATTGTAAAACGGTCGGAAGCGAGATACTGTTAAATTAATACGGCTATAATAAAACACAAATAAAACTTTTACAGATGCAAAGTCCGCAATAGTTGTTTCTAAATGAAAGAAAAATAGATATATTGCCTGACCCGTGACGAATTCAAAATTTACATTTAACAATTCAGCCGCGGCTAACAATATCCTCGCAAACGTAACGTTTTTATTCACGGTCGTAACAATGTGTTTCGCTTAAAACATTGCTCGGGCGGGATACTAAATTTAATAAAAAGAAACAAACGATTTCCTGAGCCGGCCCCTTACGAGCGTTAAATGTCACACAGGAGTCCACTAGAAACGATTCAGAGGTGGCATGGTAAATTTGCATACGGGCAGCGGGTTATCTCCTTTGCCTTCCTTTGGAAGTCTGCGCAATATACAGGCTGTCTTAAAAAGTATTTGAAATTCGACCTGAATTCTTTTGGACAAAATTTGACCCAGACAAAATTCGGCTATTAAACCTACGAAAAGGTAAAAAGTCAAAACGTATTACGGTAGGAAATGCGAACATATTATTACAGTAAATCTTTATCACCCCAAAAATGATTTTAATTATCTTACAATGAAATCTAATTCGTCGTTTGTTTAATTACGATGTGTGCATGCCAAATAACACTTTTCGAAGATATTTTCTAATGGTGAAAAGGGAGCCGGGATTGAATGTCCCCACAAAATGAACGAATTATAGGAGAATCTCTGTTCTTTTATTGCTTCACTTTATTTCTATTAAGAATTCAATCTCTCCGAGATTTCAACTTGGAGTGGATAGTTTTTGATACGGGCTCTATATATGAACGAATGTACACAAGTTCGATCTAGAAGTAAGGTCCGGAGAATCGTTGACCGGCCATTCGCAGCCAGTTCATCCCCGGTACTTCTCGTCCGTGCGACCGAGAAGACGATGATTGGATCAGTTTTACGAACCCTCGCGGGATAAACAAGACGTCGATCTCGCCCTGTGCTAACCGTGTGTACCTTCGTACTCACACTCGCTCGCAAGTGCTCGTATGCACTTTGGTTTTCTCCCCCTGCTCTGTGATATTGGCGGCGCGCACGATGGGACAATATTTATTCGTAGTTTTGCCCGGCCCGGATCCTCTTTTGATCCTCACCCTTTTCGGTTTACTTGTTGGCGGTGAGTGATGATTCCGCAGGGTATTTTACATCGCTCGATTTGTTTTACTCGCCTGAGACCGAGCGGCCCGATTCAATTCCGTCCGAACCGCAGACATCGCCGGGCGACTTTTATTTCCTACCACTTTTTGTATGCCGTGATGAGAGAAATCGAAATTATTTTGGATTTCTTTGTCTATAAACTGCCTCCTCGCAGAAAAAACCTTTTGCTCACTCTCGCTCTTGGATGTACTGCCTTTATGAACATTAATAACTTCCATGGACTACGCAATTACAACCATCTCTTAAACGCTAAAACTCCAGCTCCATTTTTCTGATTAACCTGATTACGCGACGTCCATCTTTCAACTCTTTTCCTCGCGTCTGTTCACTAACGATTTCGCGAAATATTTTGTATTTAAAATTGTCGAAGGGAAAGGAGGGGCTGCCTCATCCAATTTCCTTTGCTTATTTCATCCGAATAGTCTCCGGCCAGATCCGATTCCATCAGCAATATTATTTCATCTGCTCGTTTCGAGCTTCATTCCTCGGTTTCATCCTCGTACAATACGTCGCGCGCGCGCGGTACGATTTAGGTATTATATCATGAAACTACACCGTACTAACATCACTCGAGAATATTGAATCCTGATTTACCGCAGACTGACTCACCGGCCCGAAAGTCCGTTGTCGATTTGCAATATTGCGTGATGAAACACGTGAATTGTATACTAAATAACAATAATAACGCGCAACATTGCAATTATACACGATTTATATCAAATGCAATATTCTTAAAAATAAGCGAGACACTTTTTAATAAAATGGATCGTAAGCTTTCGTTCCATGTTCACGTGGTAAACACTTTTTGAAAAGAATCGCTGCCAACAAAACAGCCTTTCAAAGCAAAAATCTAATTTCCATGAGGGCCTGTACAACGTTTTGCATTTTTTATTGCAGACCGTGTAATTTGTGAAATGTTTGCGCGCGCGAGCCGACGCGGAATATTCGCGAAAGGGCAACGCGGTATACACACACCAAAAAAAAAAAAATGTGAAATGCAAAATACAAAAACTTTTGACTGGATGCTCGCGCATTTTCCATCGCGCGGACGATCGGAGCGGGCTACGCGATATTATTCAGCCAACTGGTTGTGGCGAGTTACGCATGTTATACTCGCTATGATTCGTCTCTCATATCGTACATTTGGCAATACTTTCATATAGCAATATGGAAATATATTTCGGGATCAATCGAAGTAGTTGAATTTTTATAACAAGTAAAAATGGATGCGATTTGCCGTTATAACTTGAGTTATGTCCATACGAGATGATACGAAATACAGATAATGTGCACTTATGTCCGCGCTATTCTTCTGTCGAACGCAATTAATAATTGCTCGGAGAGAAGAGAATAAATTCAAAAGTGATGAAGTTATACTTAATGCATCCTGACGAGAACGTGATTATCCTTTGTCAGCTATTACTATTCTTAATTTCGCTAATATCTCTCTTATCCCCAATATTTCTCGTTTTCAGTCTTGTGCTATTATTATAATTAATATCACATTATGGAGACAGTTGTCTAGGAAAGCAAGATTTTGTGATATCAAGAATTTGCATTGAGCGTTTGATAATTTGCAGAAATATATTATTAATCGTGTCGAGATAGATATGTCGTAATTTAACATTTGATATGTACTATATTCAATTTATCGGCATTTTGTTAACAAAAGCAATTATATTTTGCCTGAATAATTGCAATGCCACTTTCCCTTCTGATGTATTACCGTCGGGAATATCGAAATTCTCGTAATTTTAAATATCGTAACGAGAAATAATTGTAATATAAAATAACGTTGCAAAAACGAAAACGCTTTAAAAGTCTCAAGATTCGAAAGGCTTTAAAGAGACATACTTTAAATAACACGTGACTATAGAAATTCTATTAAAATTTGCATTTCGATGTCATAATTTAGTCTCACACTCGGTTAGGTATTAATATGTATGTAAATTATATACCACGGGGTGTTTGCAAAAGTTATTCAACCAAATTATTAATTTCTTAACTTTTCTTGAACCCGAAGTAACTTAAGTTTTGTACAGGCCGCACCTGTCATAAGTTCGAAACTCCCAGGAAAAATGCAATATTATTAGAAAAAACGGAGGTACGACTTTCGGTGACGTTTAACTAAAACGTCATTTATTTACAATCCGAAGAAAGGTCTGACATTTGCAAACTGTTGCTAGCTAATAAAGTTCAAGTACAGCAAAAATTTTAACGAAAACTTTATCAATCCTCCTCTCTTAGAGGATTCAATTAGCAAATTAATGCGTAAAATTGGAGAACTCGTTAAACAGCAAATTCGCTTTTAATTACCTCTGCGAATATTAATGGAGAGTAACACTGAGCGCCGTTATATTGCATGCAATTAAAATGTCACGGATACTTTGTGCGTTAAAGTATCGTCATATGATAATGCATTAATAAACTTTAATTAATTAGCGCTATTAACATTACGATGATGAAAAGCATTTATTGAGCTAATTATTGAATTAATTTAGTATCCCTTGAAGGTACTTGAATAATAATTTTTTTTTATTATAATATCGTTTAAATGTTAAAAATTTCACGTTTATACATAAATCGATAATTTAGAAGCTGCAATATTTTTTATCTGTGAGCCATTTTTCACGTTCAAGCTTTTTATATGCAATATATCTGTAATACGTATATTTCGTTTTGTACTTTATCTTTATACACTGTTGTAACAGAAGAGAATGTATTTGTGTGCGGGAAAACTGTGTTGCAATTGCTATGAATAATGTAATGTAAAGTAATGTTTACGCAGATGAAACTGCATCGAAAACTTACTCATGTACTTGCGCATAGTTTGCCACCGACGAGATACGAAAGTTGGAAGACACAATGAAGTTTAACGAAGTTTAACCAGCACTGTGCATCTTCGTCGATATTTGCATAAATTATAATATCGGATCAAAGCAACGCGATCTGCTACGTGATATTGCTTATCGACGATATTATCAATTTATGCTATATTCTTGTGTCTCTCACAACACATTTACCATCGAAATTTAATGTAAGTTACGAATCGTAAAACAAATAATTTATGAATGCTCAATGTCGCAAGAAAAATAAGTTAGCAATGCCAAACGTAGATTGCCGACGTGATTTGAATTAAATCCGTGCTACATCGTTTTTATCTAACAAGATAAATCCGCGCGTATTAATATCAGTGCAGTGTTTGCACGGATTAAATTTAATTACGTATCATGCACGCGTAATATTAAAATATCGAACAAACGTCGGAAATGTGAGAATGCCAGACTATTTTCATCCGGATCGTATAATAATTTAATCGCACCTCGCAACTGATGGCCAGGCTGTCAATTGTTGAATCGTTTCCATACGATGCGTGAAACACAGCGCGCGTCCAGTTCATTAGTTCTTTGTAGAAATACCGAAAGATTTTACAACGCGATACAGACAAGTGTGAATTCGGTCGTTGAATTTGTTTAACGATAGAATAAAACTGTTTTTGACGTTTACGAAGATCTAACTGCTGTTTCTCTACATATAAATGCGGCGTTGGGAAGTTTCCTTTCTTTAAAGGAAAATTCAATACTCGTAATTGCTCTTTCTTGTAATCCTCGTCCGCGCAATTTGTAGATGCGCTCGCCGCGCCGTTTCGCTAGTTTTTGCGGCTAATAGACTAGTTTTGCACAATTTATACCGTTTCATTTTATTTGATCGTTAGAGCATCTTACGGTACTTGGTTAAGAATTCTATTTTGATTTTCTTGAATTTCGAAATGGCTCGATTTCTCTAAAACAGAGAATTGCTCGACGAAGGTCCCGGCTATTGAATCTCTTTCTTTGAAAATAAGGCATACATAAATGTGCCTTCAGTCGGATTCGGACTAAGCGAAGAGGGCGAACAAACACTAATGAACGAACTTACTTCAATGAGTGTGGATAGCGCCGCGAGCTCAAATTTACATCCCCCGCGGGGATGACTGATTCGTAGAATCATTTGGGTTTAAGCGAATCCACACGGACCCAAGCTCTGTAGATCTATACACATTTACACTCATATGCTCTTGCAATTGATAGCTTTATGAATATTTGAGGAAAAATGTAGAAGCAAGATACATGGAACAGAATAACGAAATTTTTTATTTAGGGAAAAGTTGCCGAATGCGTATCACTCTTGAGCTATTTTTTTATTATATTTCCCATCTGATATTGATTTGTACGCAAATAAACGTTGGAAATTATAGCTTGATGTTTCAGGCATCTATTATTACATGTTTAACCTTTTCATCAATAACAAATTAAGCGACAACAAAGACAATGCGACAATTGCTTCTAACTTGTACCTCCTTGAAAAAGCATCAAATTTATGAATAAAAATAATTTTAAATATAAGATTAATAAAAGAAATCGTTACACCTACATATTTTATTAATAATTTATCAAAAAAAAGGATCAAGTATTTAACAATATAATTAATAAATAACAATAATAAAAAGATAAGGACGTCAAAATAAAACTGGCTTAAATGAATTTTTACAATTGCAATAGACATTTGTATTCATATAAGCACGAGTTCCTAAATCCTACTGATGATACGGTATGATGGTACGATTTAGGAAACTTGATAGATTTCACAAAAATATCGATTTCTTTATATAATCTTTATAATAATTGCAAATATGTATACAATAAATGTTAATTATTCTACAATAAACCTTTTTTATAAAATTATAAAAATTCAGAATAAAATTGCATGATTACATTATTCTCAACTACATTGATCAAAAATTAACATCAGTCATGTCTATTTTTTCCAAGTGTTGTTAGCACGCACTAAACAAGATGTATTCTAATCCGTTAAATTTTTGTCTACATTACTCATTTTTTTTATTTATTTTATATTTTTGTTACTGAATGTTGCTCATATTAAGTAATAATATAAAATAGGCGACCGTTACGCGCATTCAGCAACTCGACTCCCCTATGTCGTTAAAAAAAATTTACTTTGACGAATATATTCTACCTCTTGTCGTCAAAGGAAAAATGCTCCCTACATTCGTCCGTGTAGATATACTCGTGATCGTTTGTCCTCAAACTAGCTTGGTCTGGATCCACCTTCGTCATGCAACAAGCACGAATCGGGCACACATAACTTCCTATCCGTGGCGCGTCGTTCACGAGGGACAATCAGGTCGATTTCCTCTTTCTTCTCTCTCTCTCTCTCCCTCTCTCTCCCTCTCTCCCTGCCACCTACCTGGCAGAAAACGCGATTTCCGAAACGCCGGGTACTAATTTTCAGCAGATTGCCCCGGCTCGATTTAGCAGGCGATTCAACACCCGCGAGTACCGTGTCTACATCCCCGAATTCTCGCGTGGTAGGAGGCCGTAATGTCGGCATCGGCAAAGGTAACGTGCGCCCTCGTGTGTACACCGGCACCCTGTGCATACACAGGCCGCATTCTCGCGTCCCACTTCTTGCCGGTTTCCTCCTTTCCGGAACGAAAGCCCTCGCAGCTTCGCAAACGTACACCCACTCTTGTTACTGTCCTCCGTGTGTTTAACGCGCACGCGCGCATGCCGACACTGGGAAACGCTCCAAGACCGAGCAGGTATCTCTGCCGTGCGTTTGCGAAGTATTAATTAACTAATTTGCTCGTTTGCGCATTGTGCGCTCCGGGACCTTAATGGATTTATCCCTTTCAACGTTCGGCGTACCGAGAGTTTTGCGCTTGTGCTCGCCGGGCGAGGAGACGGCCTGAGAAAGCGGCAAGCCACGAGTATCGGCATTCGACGAGAACCGTATAGAATCGTCCTGAAAAGTGTACAGTAAATAATTACAAGACCGACGAGGCGGAATATAATTGGCAAGGAGAAACGTAACTGCAACGTTAGAATGTCTTACCGTAAAACGTTGGGCTTTAAACGGAGACTTTAATTTAAAAAGTTTAAGTATATCTTATCGATTCGTGTTCTGCCAACTCCTATTATAATCTCCATTGTAGTACAACTTTCATCTATAATAATATTACCTACATATAACGAACGCATCCAGCGTAGAAGGAATAGTTCGTGAATGATCGACGAGCGTCGCTCGCAATATTAATCGAGTCATTCCCAAATCCTCGTTAATATGTTACTCGCGAAAATCATTTCGGTTTCACAGACGAACGTTCGCAGTTTAGTTTTCAGTTTTGTTTAGGTAGCAATCGTTTACGACGAGCCCGCGGCCCATTATGGGCAGACGCCTGTTCGCTTTGTGGGATCTCAAACTGCGTGCACACGTGCGTGCTGCAATTAGCGCGGGATGCATGCGCGTTCGCCACGTGATACGCGACCCATACTCGGGGCGCACACGCGTACGTGAAACTTAATTCTTTATTAAGTAGACACACACCCTCACTTCCCGATCGAGATATAGCGACCTGACGGGCCGTGAAATTCGCTAGAACTGGCACTCGCCAGAGCATGAAATTTGTCCTCCAGTCTTTCGTACGTTAACGCTGATACACTTCGTCGTGCCGCGCCATTATGCGAACTTAACAAAGCGCAGTCGACGATAATTGCGCCTAAAACTTCCAAGTAATTCTTCGTATTCTTTCTCGACCCTCTCTCCTTCGCAGTTGAAAAGTTTTACGGGAGCTTGAGGTTAATTGTGAGAAAGAACAAATTTTAATATTCGCAATTGTAATACAAATTGTAATAAGTTGCGCTACATATATACTGCACGGTATATGTAGTAAAGGAAGGTAGACGTTGATTTTTTATAATAACATAAAGCAAAATTTTTCATACAAGATATTAAATTTTGGTCGAGCAATATATCGCGACGAATAGCATAAAATGTTGCTAAAATTTTATAAATGTTGCTAAAATTATTCGTTACAGTGCGGAGGCGTTATGTTTGCAAAATGAAAGTTGCAATGTTTCTCAGTGAAAGACGACACTGGAATCATCACGAGCTTTTTCCTAAATTTTCTTTTAAGTAGCTCTACGTGCGGGCTCGCGATGTAATTGTCGCGAGTTCTTGTTACGGGCAGTGCGGAAAGTGTACGACGCTCTTCGCTCGTCGACGTTGCACGAGAACGGCCGTGCGAGTAAAGAAGGAAAGGTGCGACGTAAATATTCGCCGACAATTATAATGCCCGGTATGCGACCCTCGTGTCTCGCGTGCACGGAATTGTCTTATAATTAAAAGATGTTGCTCGAAGTTAATTAAACGCGAAAACTCGGCTAGTCGTCTCTTCGCGTCGAGCCAGGTTGGCAGACGGGGGTGGACAGTTGAATGGGATGACTCGGCATGTAGATGAGATAAAGAATTTTTTCACCGAGTTAATTATGCGTGTTACACGTGAGTACCTCTTTCCAGACGAGCACTTCCGTTTGTTGCCAACCTTCGAAGCTTATTTGCCTTTTACGCCAAAATTTGCGTGAGAAAATAATTTAACGTTAAATTATAACAATAATAGCTGTTAATTAATTTACGGCATAAATAATATACAGTTTTAGTGGCATAATTCGAAATGCAATTTAACGATAAGTGGCCTGCACTTTATTTAATCACAAATTCGTAATTATCGTTATAATTTACGAATGTACCACTTTTGCTGAGGGAAGCAATTGTAAAATATCCCGTCTCTCTTCGGTGGCAATTCATCGAATCCCAGAGGCTTGTAAATCGCTGCCTTTCATTAAAATAAATTTATTCGACCGCGAGAGGTGGGTACCGCGCTTTAAGATCTACCTTCGCGGTAGAACGAAAATTGGGAGCGGAAAGTTAAAAAGCAAGCCGCGTGGTGCCCGGAATGGGAAGAACATCCCGACCGCCGGAGACACGATCGTCGAGAGATCCATTCCGAAGACCCGCGAGATTAATCTGCCGATGAGTTACGTTTGTAAACGTTGGCCGTTCCAGTTACTTGACTGTCACGGCAGTTTGCCGAGCGTGCAGAGCCTCTGGAGACCCTTGAATTACCACAACGCCTGCACCACGGCGCGATTCTGAGCTGCTTATTATGCTCGCTGAAGCTACGCGTAATACTGTCTTGGCAAATATAGATTTTAAAAATATCCGCACAATCTGGGTATCTGTATGCATTCACGTTCCAGCTTTCTTTTCGTAAATAAAACAACGCAGGGCGATATAAGAGTATATATCTATCTATCTATATATATATATACATAATAGAATGTCTGTATGTTCTTTATATATTCCTAAACCCTTTGACCGATATGGACCAATTTTGGTATAGTTACTCTCTAGACCCCTCCGCAAAATATAGGCTACCATGAAATCTGGACACCCCTTCCCCCTGATTTCATCTCCTTTACACCCTTTACATTTGAAAATTATATATCACTGTGAATTAATTTCAGTATGTTATTGTTTGATCCTCACATTATCACAAAGTTGTTTTAGATAAAAAAAAGTCCGGACAACGCCGGATAGCTTAAGCTAGTAGATTACAGTTAAATGATATTCTCTCATCATACATTATGCCAATTACATTTATTACAAAAATATACGATCTGTGCGAGATCAGACGGAGAATTTAGCGCTAGGCTCGAATGAATAACGAGTATGTCCATACGGTATTATTCCCAACAGCTCGGGTTTACCGTCATGATCGCTCCGAAACGTAAAATCGCCAGATGCAACGCGGAGCACGGAAGCGCAAGATCGTGGAATATTGCGTCGCGTCGACATATTGTGTACCGTCTTGCGGCCCGGTTGGTTTGGAAGCCCCGCATGGACGAACGCACTTCGATACACCTGCCGCAACGGCGGGCTTTATCCGTCGGATGTAGTTTTCGCTGAAATCGCTTTAGCATACTGCACGTTGCGCTGCAGCCGGCTCTGTTACGCCTTACGGCGCTCGAATGACGCGCGTAAATCGCGCCGACAATTATCTCATAATGTCGGATTAACAGTTACCTCGGTCGTTGGCGAACGGTATAATTAGAGATTAGGAAATCGCCTCTGTTGTCAAAGGGATGACTCCTTGATAGCTGTCGCTTAATTAGTCGTTATAGTTGAAACGCATAGTTCCATCGGCATCCCTATTTACACGAAGAGCGGGTGAATTGGATGTGCCAGCTAGAACGTTCCAGTTTGCCCGTTGATTTACGATGTAAATATTGGTCAGCGTAATATCGGAGACAGCTTCCAATAGCTTTTGTGATGTAATCATTAATATAGGTTGTGTGCTGCGCGCGTAAGTACGGGATAGTTGCACAATTTGCCAGGTGAATTACCCCCGGCAGATTGCTTGGCACTAATGAAAATGGAACAAATGTAAACAGTCCTCCTTCACTAAGAATTTAAAAGACGGGAAAATATGCTTCGGCGTCGCGCCGCGCCGTTCACGGTAATCCTGATTAAAACATCATGCAAATATCCATTCAAATTAGATAGAAATTATTCCTCCGCAGATGTAAACGTCAGCGCGCCCGCGCGACTTTCGCGGTATATTGTATAAATATTTATTTCCGTAAAATTACATTTTTGTCCACCGCGTCGCATGCATGCGGCACGCGGCACGCCGCGCGGCCGGTGGTAAAAATTTCCCGGCGGAAGTAGAGATTGCGTTCCGATCGAAACGGCCGGGTTACGAATCGCATCCGAATCGCTCGTACGACGCTCGTTTCTTTCTCGCTCGCGTGCGAACAACGATCTCGCACGTATATCCGTGGGATCATTAAAGAACTCGTGGGTGCCGTACGGGGACCGCGGAACGTCGCGTTTCGTTGTAACGTGATTGCCGGGGGCGTCTCACGAAGGTAGTTCCGCAGGACGACCGCAAGTTAAACGGCTCTTCCAATTCCGCTCCTTCGGCTCGTTCTCCCGCTATCCTTCGGCCAATCGGCCCGGTCAAAGGCGCGTCGCGCGAGAGTGGAATACCGAAGTAGCGTCCGGCCGTCCGGGTCGGAGATCGTAGCGTCCTTAGCGTCCCTTTACCGCGCGGGTTACGGACGCGGGTTACCATCGTAATTAGCGACGCAGTCAGCTCTATGCGGTATGGTTAATCGAGTATTCCGCTATCAGGTCCTCCCTCCGCCAGTCTTGGACGCGCGCGAGAGTACCTGACCCATTCGCCGGCGTATTTTTATTCCGCCGCCGTTTTAATTTCAAAGGCGGTTTCATCTCAACGTGACCGCTGGAGAGGTGTCCGATGGCCGCGCGCGCTGGACTATTGCCGAAGTAAGCACTTTCCGTCCCGAACACCACCACCCCCTTCGCGCCCTGTCGTCCGACGAAACTCAAAATCTCAACC
This sequence comes from Aphaenogaster floridana, assembly GCA_003063835.1. NCBI lineage: Eukaryota > Metazoa > Arthropoda > Insecta > Hymenoptera > Formicidae > Aphaenogaster > Aphaenogaster floridana. Next base: position 18,951 of record NJRP01000545.1, on the reverse strand, counting down.
GCCGCCGCCGCTCACCGCCCGGGTCGCAGTCAAGTTAGATAACGTTACTTTATTGCAATGGCCTATAGCCGGTAGGCAGATGGCCGGGGCCAAAGATTCGGAGAATGACGTAATTCTGAGCTGCGGGCGCGTTGCACGAGAGCAGCTTCCGGTTTACGATGACTCGTATAACGATGACTCGCAGTGATTCGCTGCGACTCCGCACAAATATCATCGCTCATTTTAAATTGGCGCATCGCGATTATATCATGAATATTATTTAATATTATTTAATAATTCACCCAACATATTAATCGTGACGTGAATTTTTGTAATTATATACACCGGCTGAAATTGATGTGATATGCGCATGTAATTGAGGAGTGATTAATAATTTTAAACTGTAGATTTCGTGTCACTCTGTCTCTGCAGTATTTGCATTTGTATACGTTCAATATTCAATAATAACGATTTATAACGCTAATTGTTGCTACCGCGCGATATAAGCAGGGAATTCCGTTAGCAGTCAATCAATTTATTAGCATCTCGATAACTCAATTTTGTCCGCAGCAATTTTGCCTCTACATTGTGTCACTCCACGCTGTTCCGATCTCATGTTAATATTGCAACGTGTTTCGTGATTTCTTGGTAAGCTGTAATAGAGTCTATTAGCTAAATCGAGGACGTTCTGGATTAACTTCTAAGAATTAGAGTGTAATAGAGACATTATGTATGTACCTTGACATTATCACCTCGTTTGAAATGATATAAATCGATACCAGCTACAAACCAGAACAAACAGGGCTTTATCTCTCTAAAGGCATATCATCGTATAATTAAATACAATCCTTGCTATTATAACATTGGCAAATAATTAAATATTACGCACGTCGCGAGAAACGTGTGAAAAAGTGTGACAACTATTGGCCAATCGGCCAATCTCCATATATGACCATTATTTCGCTTACGTATATACGTGTTGAGATTTGATTGATTGCTTTACATTCTTATCGCATATCCGATACCGATGGCATGCTCCACTGATGGCAGTTCAATCGAGAACACTCCATTTGACAGAAATTTTTCAATAGCGGTGGCTTCATGTTCTGTCAACCGACAGAAACGAATCATATGAATCTCTTCGATTTCCAACAAAATAATTACTAAAGTTGTTTTACATGCATGCTCATTGCTCACTTTGTCACGTATTTGTGGAGTTTTCGAAAAGAGCACATCAATGAAATTTAATTATGCGCGATGTGATAAATTGACAAATCAGTAGAGAATTCCCAATACTGCTATAATTAGAATCACTTATAGTAGTCGATATCGTTGCTCGGGACAAAACAAATATTTTTTCCTTACACCATATACAATACAGGGTAGTCCGTAATTCGAGATCCAACTGCCAGGAGGCTGATTCTTGATAAAAAAATAAGTCGAAACTTCAGAATGACATTTTTCACATATGAGGCTTTGTTTTTCATAAAATCGAATTTAAAGATTGACATATTTCGACATAAAATATAAAATACCTTGTAAACTATTCATTTTTTGATAACAGTACCTCAATACTTTTATGCACAAAATAACGAGATGAATCAATTGATGTAACAACAACACATAGTTACTTTTTAAAAAAATTATACAATTTGCAATATGCAATTACATACAATACTTCTTTTAAAGGCAATTAATTGATTCATTTTATTGAAAGCCTCGTATAAAAAAATGTTATTCTACATTTTCGACTTACAATTAGTTCATGAAGAATCAGCCTCTTGCCCGTTGTACCACGAATTACGGAGAACCCTGTATTCATCCGTGAAACGTCTAAATCATTCAACTGCTCTGTTCCGTACCTATCTTTGGAAATAGCAAAGGTCCCTCTTTTTTTTAACTTGTTTTTATTTTCAACACGCGACATGCAATTTCATAAGCGACTTATTTTTAATCCGAGCTTGTCCGCTCTTTGATAACACAGGTCTGTTTTTCCATTTCATTCGTTTTAGCGCAGATTGTCTGTTCTCTTTCGGGAACATTTGAAATTCACGGATTCACGGTATACAAGAGTATTAAAATCGCTTTATTCTTTATTCACGAATATACGCTGCATCGGCGTGACACGACAGTACTATTTTTTCTTTTTCTTTTTTTTTACGGATTCCACGAGGACGCAATAATAAAAAGTTGTTGTAGCCAACGAAACCTTTTATTTGTTCTGTAAAATTTGGAAAATATTTATCAACGCTGGCGCGCGATCAAACACGAGAAGTTATTTTGCATTCTTCCTTTCGCCATCATCAAACAATAATCAAGAGATGACGAGAATGGTATCAGCGAACAAATACGGGTTGGGCATGTATATATTTCCCTATCTACCGTCGTCGTCGTCGGGAATGTGCCGTAATATATTACGCGACGAGAACATCCCACGATATACACAACATTTTCATATACATATCGTGCAGTACACGATGGAGCAACATTGTCATTTATCGATAACGTCTCTTTATAACGGTCATGAGATAAATGCTTCCAAAATATAGCATATGCGTGATACAGATAGCGCGACCATGTGATAAATATCCCTTTTACTTTAAGCACTGGCCGAACCAAGGTTATTCTTCCGTGAATTAATTTTCCATTTAGAGCATCACCAGAGTCTGAATTGGATCGAGGTGTAACGCAAATCCCATTGCGATGAAGAAAGCAATAATCCGGCGCTAAGTGGCGCTAATTGCACGATAAGAGCCAGCAACTTGGGGCAACAGTCAGTTCGTGGCTAACCGTCTTTGGGGATGAGCCATAACTTAACGCGCGCGCAACGATATAATAGCGGGAGTTATTACCGCGGCGATACGACCGTGCCTGAGCGCGCCGTACGTCCGATTCAAGAATAATTCGCGAACCGTACGCGAACGAACCCGGCGATGGTATTCAGTCAGTAATGCATTCCGCTTCCGCAATCCCGATCGAGCGAAATAGCATGCGGTCTGAGGTGCTGCTATAAACAAGCGCCTTGCACCGTAACAGGCCTCTGGTATCACCGAGGCGTTTGCGTTATAATGTATTACGAGTCGCCGACGCCGCGTAAGGAAGGGTTAGGCAGCACCGGGAGGCAGCTTCGTCGCCCAAAAGGGGTTGGCAGTTTGTGCCACACGCCGTTAGAGATAACATCTCATTGTCACAGTATTGTACGGCGCGCGAATAAATCAGGGGGGACGCAAGGGCCTGCAGTGTGTCCTCGCAGGAGACACTGCGGTGAGCGCACCGTCGGCCACGACGAGGCTAGTAAACGAGGAAATAACAATCGTCGGTATGGCCGAGTTAGGGATGACGTAAAAGATGTCACGAGACACAGAAAAGGGATACGAAGAATGCAGGGAAAGAAAATCGAGCGTTGAAGATCGATTTTTTGTTTTAATTATGAGAGGTTGCGCGAGTCTGTAAAGAATTTAAAGGATGTCGAAGTAGATTAAAGATAAATAATGCAATATATATATATATATATATGTGTGTGTATATATACCGTTATATATGTGAGTGTTACACTGTATAGATTAAAATCTTGAGAATATGGTATATTAAGGCATAGTTGTGAAATTCTATCAACTGCTCTGCGGATGATATTTTATAACATTTGGGAAGATAATTTTATAATTGCTAAATTGGGGAATGGTATTGATTACCAATCATTATGTCAATTTTGCCCGCGATTTAGCTATGACATTTCCATACATTACACACTTGATTTAATTAATTTTATTTTTTTAAATTATTTGTTATTAATTTAATTACAACATGGATGGCTTGGAAATATTTTTTGCAAACGATTGCAAACATAATGCACACAAAGCGGTGAAACGATTTAAATGATTAAATAGTAGTAGTAGTAGTAGTAGTAGTAGTAGTAATAGTAGTAGTAGTAGTAGTAGTAGTAGTAGTAATAATAATAGCTTTATTAAGGTGCAGAAGAAAAAGATTTATATAAAAGATAACCATATAAAAATATCAGAGAGCAGCACTTTAAAAGGTGAGAGACATTAACTACTTACAAGCCTAAATCTTCATGCAATATAAATTAATAAATTTGGATAAAGATATAATATGAAAACAGTGATAATAATATAATATAATTAAAGGTAGTAATGAGAGAGATAATAAGTATCTTAAATTAAAGTGAGTAGCAATATAGTGAGAAGCAGATTATTTTACAGCGAAATATGAGAAGGCAGCCTGAAATTTAGTCGTGCGGTGAAGAGGAAAGGATAATAAGGATTGAAAACGTGTAGCAAACGAAGAAATAGAGTGAAATTCATGGTTATAATGAAGACATTCACGTAGGCTAGAATATTTGAATTTAGAACATTATAGAGACAAGACAACATATGTAAATGAAGAATGAAACGCTGATAGATGTTCAGCCAACCGGAAGTCTGAAATAATGGAGTTATGTGGTCGAACTTTCTGGCACCATATGCAAAGCGGAGACAAGAGTTTTGAATACGCTGAATTCGGATTTTACAGCTGTTTATTCAGATTAGGTATATAGACAACGTCAGCGTAATCAAAGAAGGAGAGAATAAGAAGCTGGGAGACAAGGCGTTTTTGAGGTATCGAGAGAACATGGCGAAGAGGGTATAGGATATGGAGTCGAGCAAATGCGGCTTTACATTTGACAATTACCTGATACTCAAATGTAAAAAATCCATGAAGAATCAAGATGTACACCGAGTATTTTAATAGAGGATTACGATTCGATATTAATGGAGTTTATAAATGATTGAAGACGTGAGAGAAAATAACTAATTGTTTTATCGTAACAGGATCGTTCCAAGCTGTGGAAATAGATCGAAGAGATTCATTCGTTTTATATAATAACGCGGAGGAGAATATTCTATTCTTGTAATATTCTCTTAAGTACGCGCAATTTATAAATCGACTATAATACATTTTTCTTCTGTTTTTTCTCTCTATCGTAAAAATGTTCTTTTTGAACAAACGTCATAATGTTCGAACAAACAAATTCAACAGTAATATCCTTTACGTTATCAATTTATGTGTATTAAATCAACGATAGAACGAGCGTCTGAGCGTAATACGATCTCGCGAGTCCAACCTACCGAACAATTGTAGCAAAGTTAACGAAACCCGTGACCCGCATGCAAAGGTTAGATCGTGAAATTCTGGCGCAACGTTATCTCGACGATCCGTACTCGTCAGAGAGTACCTAAATTAAAATCACTGCGGCCGACGACTACATGTAACGTTGTAGGTATATGAGTACGTGTCGCATAACCGCGTGCAACACCAACCCCCGGGTCTCTCTCCTTGCATTGTCGACGGGGTGTTGCGGAAGGGTGGGTGTGATTCAGGCTGCAATTTTCCAACGAAGAAAGTCCCACCGCGTTGCAAAGAAGCCAGTGATTATACAGATAACATCGTGTTGTCATACGACACAAACGGCCGGCTAAATCACGTTCGCGCCAACCCGATACTTGCCAGATACTGGACGTGCACCGTGTAACGTGTAGCGGCCAGCGGTGAACCGTGTACCGTCGGGTGCCTGCTTGTAAATGAGGCAGTAACAATCACGAATGGCGCGTTCGCGCGGGGTGAGCGGGAGAGGGTGGGCGACTCCTAATAGGCTCGTGGGGGGAATTCCGTCCAATTACGGTATTCCGCGCGACGTGTATCAATCCTGTATCAGCTCCTCAGTATAATAATGCATCCGCTGCTTTCTGGAGGTCCGCCGCCCGGAGGTACCTCTTGTCGATCCTCTCGCTATTATTTTCGCGCCCGTAACGCCGCAACAACGTCGTCCCGCGAACCCTCTTCCTCAAAGGAGAACACTCTTGGGAGACGCAATTTTCGATATCGAACGTTGCGATTACGGGCGTACAGGAGTATCGCGGGATATGCACGCTCGCGCACGCTCGCGATCAAAGTCTCTTAGTCGTAGGCGATCATTTTCAATTACGGCGTGGCGTAATTACAAAGGAGCGCGTAATTGCAGCCCGGGGGCGCACCGTTCATCGCGGAAATCGCGAAACGCGCCGCCGCGACGTGCGCCCCTCCGTAAAATATCGTCCCGGCAAATGGATCCTTAAGCCGCACATGTAGCGGTAACTTTATCTGCATCGATCTGTGCTTATACCGCGTTGCAGCAATACGCGAATCGAACCCGCCCGCCGCGCGCCGCGCCGTTCGGAGAACGTCACATCCGCAGTACGAACGGTATTCGCGCAGTCGAGTTGCACGTATGTATATAATCGTGAACTCTGCTATCGTTACATCTATTAATATTATGTAGTTTAATTTAATGATTACAATGAATAATTATTCAGTAATATGTGGCCGGATACTATTAAATGCGTACAACGCGCTTAATCAGGTTTCATTTACTCTTAACTTTTGTTATTACGTGCGATAATGTAAATTGTTTCGGAGCTGTACGCAGGATAGTCCATTAGAAATAACTTCCGCGGGCGATGCGGGGAGAAAGAAATATTCATTACACGCGCATGCAACGTATTCGTTAGCGGATGGGGAACAGCTGTTAAATTAAGAAACATTGCGGGTAGCAAATAACCCTATAATTGGGCGGAAAAGTTTCCACGTTGCACGTTGCAGCCTTGGAAAATGTGAGCCGGCCGGCGCTCGCGCCGGCGCATTGCGGCTGCCCGCGGAAAAATTACGGCAAAATGAATGACACTCGCCACGTCATGAAATAATTCTAAGCCTAAGAACAGTTTGTGCTCATAAAGTGAATATCAAACTTCTCGCGGCAGTAAAACTTGGAACTGTGCTGCGGCTCTCTCGACGAGTAAATGTTGGTCATATTTTTAAGCGAGTGATCCCAATTAATTTTTCTCAGAGCTATTAAAACAGACGTGTTTAATAAAATGAAAAAAAAATAAATGAATAAATAAATAAAAATAAATGAATAAATAAATAAATAAATAATAAATAAATAAAAATTAATGAATTAAGACATGTTTAATAAAATGAAAATGAATTTGTTCCGTCAGTAATAGATTAAACGTCACATTTCCATATTACTTCTCCTTAATTTCAATTCTATTTTAATCTTGATATAATTAAAAATTGAATATTTCAAATCCCCGGAATCTTTTCTCTGTAAATCTTCCTTTGCGTATGTTTTAGTAGCAAGCGTTCGGGGAAAATCAAATTGACGATACTTCCTTCCTCGCGATGTGCTGAAGGAAATGACATACGTCTAAATGCACACACACACACACACACACACAGACGCGACGCGCCTTAGCGACATTCAGTACTCGCTCTTTCACGCGTGTTACGCGCGAGCAGACAGTCGCGTCGGAACACGCGAGACACATTAATGACGAGCACAACGTCGCGTCGCCAGCATAATTATATTTCCCTGCTGGGTATTCCGTGCAGGATAAATTGTATCGTAAGTGCCTGCCCATTATGCGACTCCCGTGTATCCGTGGCGCCGTCCGTGGCACTTGGTGACGTCGCCATTCACAGCGCAACCCCTCGGAAGCCGGGTTGGCGGGGAGGGTCCCTCAACCCCTTCGGGGCTCCGCGCGCGTCCCCACGTTTTACGTTCCGCCCTTGTCCACGACGTCTCTCATTTCGTCTCCGTCCCCGCGGTGCTCTAATTAACAACAAAGCGCTTTCGGCCACGTGCTGCGATCGTCCGGAGTGCAGCTGGCGGAAGACTTTTGCGAGGCCTGTTCAACATTATGTTTAATTGTGATTTATGCCCGGAATCTCTGCGCCGCGGCCGGTCAGGAGATCCCGAATTAACATCGTTTGATGTATCCCTGTCTCCCTTGTTATTTACCCCCGGCTGGCGAGGGGAACCCATCGTATGTTTAAATTGTTTGTAGAGGGACCGCCGTCGAGTTCGACGGAGATTGGTTCGGGCTTTACTTAGGGTTCTAGTATAGATTACTTTGATATTATAGTAGAATCATGATGGAAGTTACGCGGTGCAATCGTTGCGTGATAGTTTTCTAGCGGAATTAACTTAAATTCAGCAAATTCCGGATTGTGGTCTTATTACTCTGCGAAGCGCGCGCGTTGAGCGCCTCGTAGGTTTATTTGACACTTCAACGATTATATTCTGGCCGTTGAATACAAAGCGTGAAACGCTTCGTGTTCAACTACTTCTCTAGCATTTTCCGTCTGAATTTAACATGTTCTACCAGCTGCCGTGATTACCTCTTATATATTTCCTTCGTATATTACGTAAACGAAATTCCCGGTGCTGAAAGTTACGCAAGTTTACCGCTATCGAGGCACTCTCAATATGCTTCTAACGCCCGACTTCACATTTAACAGAGATTTAATTAAGTTTGGAAAACGATCTTGCTAACATAATACACGTTACTCGAAATATCAGATTTACGTATATGCACTCGAAGAGTGTGCGTATCGTAATTTTTTTTAAAACAGATTTTCCGATGGCGTCCGCGATATCGTCGTTGGAAGCGAGCCTGTCGATGGGGACAAATTCAATAACAATAAGACCAGAAATAATAGTGACTGTGTAATATCCTACGGGAAGACTTCCGAGGTGCATACGTCGCCGACATAATAATAAAATATGTCGCGTTTCCTACCGTCCGCTGTGGAAACTTCTCTATAAGCGTTAATTTCGTCTACGAGCACGAATATCCGATAATAGCGCATGACTGTGGTAACTGTTCGGAATTTATTGTACTCGAGAAACTCTCGCGCGGTATTTATATCTCTCTGACTTCGCGAGAAATATCGAGGACTATTTTATAAAATTGATATCATTTAAATTTGTTTTTCACTATTAATTATCTTGCACTGCGGCTGAAGGGAATTATTGAATTGACCGATCAAGTGTTGGTTTATAATAGCCGTTACCGTAAGAAATTGGCCAATCATAGTCGATTTATAGAAGAATAATCGACTACGATTGGCCAATTTTTAACCGGTTACGGCTATTATAAACCAACCCTAAAGGAAATTATTGAATCGCTCGACTAGAGAGAATTATTGAATTGACGATCGCTCGACGGTATTTCCTCTTGAATCTCGTCAAAAAACTCAAACTTATTTCCCCGAGATTCAGAGAGAACCTTGATAATATGTACCACCGACCGCGACCCGCGTTCTAAGCCGCTATATTTGCAAGCGCCACAACCGCTATTCGCCGACATGAATTTTGGTTTCTGGCGCGAGCGCGCAGGAACAGGAAACGTACGGCGCGGCCGTAATGCTCTTTTAAATCGCGGTCCCTTCTAACCAGATTTCGCGTGATATACCGTTTTAATTTTCATACGCTGACGGTAACCGCGAGGAGGAACGTCTATTGCCGCAAGATTGATTTACGACGGTACTGTCGGTGCAGCCGGGTTGCTGCACGCCGTGCGTGTGTGCATAGGTGCGTAGTTACAACACGGCGCGAGATTGCGGCATTTGCGATCGTAACTTGGACCCTGCAAAACGACCGAACATTTTCTTTGCGGAAATATTTCTGCAATTGTTACAGTTTTCACGTCTCTCGCCTAGAACTTTTAGTTTTGCAGTATCGCCGTTGCACACGATGGTTAGTCTAAATTAGCCCGGACAGTCTCCGTACTTTTTCTCAATTATATTAATTAGTGTAGTTTCGTTTCATATTTTTGCAAATGTTAGCCTTGTTACATTCTCCTTTCCTCTGATGATTTTAAAAGCTGTCGTGATAACTTCACCACGCGCTTTCAAAGCTTGAGCTACCGTTTGCGTGGATTATGTCAATCTTGTTATGAAATATGCTATTATTAATGGCCAATTACCAAGTGAGTGTTTTCTTTTGTAGAAAGCTTGTAAAATGAACACAGGGTTTTTCTATCTAACGAGTGTAGATGCGGTAAAAGTTTGATGAGATTCGCGCGATACGTGCCGCCCTTTTTCTATACCGTGGAAAAGCGATCCTATAAGAAGGAACCGGTTGACCGCGTAAAGGATCATGGGACCCTCGAGAAGAAGTAGTGTCAGCGAATCGTGTACCTTCCAGCTGGCTCGATGCTCCACAAGACAATCGGATCTCGAGCGAAACGCATTTCTCGTGACGCAAAAGAGCCATGCGGACACGAAACATTATTCTTAGCGATATTTGATGAGAGCGATATAAATCCGATTGCAGTTGAATGTTATATTCTCTCGGCATGTATACACTGAAAAAAAAATGCTGTTGCTTCAATTAAACGTCTACGTCACGGGCTGC
>NJRP01000543.1:43645-59565 GCA_003063835.1 Aphaenogaster floridana | reverse complement strand
AACGTCATTGTACGTCCCCCTCGAAATGACGAAATTTTGATTCTAAACATTTTTTCGTAGTGTGCTTATTTTTCGAGTTATTTGGCTGCCTAAGTTAAAATGGGTCACCCTGTATATAACATTGCGCTTTATATTATTCCTCTTTTTAGACAATAATTAAAAGTTTAAATTAATTACGATAAAAAACTAATTATTGTAAAAGTACTGATAATAATTAGAAAAACTAAAAATTACGATAAAAATGCTATAATAAAATATAGTAAACAAAATAATCAAAAGTTTTACAGACTTTTATTAATAGATATTCGATTTAAGAATGTATTTTTGTTTAAAATTTACTTTTGCAACAAATAAACCTTAGTATTTGCTATTTATCTGTCATGATGTGGAAAACATTTAAACATTATTATTTGTAGAAATAATAAATAAATAAATAAGTTATAAGCCCGAAATTTTTTCGAAATTTTTAAGCAATTTCCTTTTTTACGATTGTACATCACTTTTTGTGGTGAATATTTTGAAATTACTAGCTATTTTGGTAAAGTAATCAATCCGATTAACAGAAGCATTGGATACGCAGTATCAAATTCAGCCGAGTATATCTCGGACAGGAAATAGGAAACAGACTACGGTTTGGCAGCAAAGAGAAATTACGACTTTCGAAATTTCAGACTGCCGCGCTTTCGCGTCTAATTAAACTTTGACTTCTCTCGTTTATACGCCGTCAGGAGCTGAAGTGGCACGCTGCTGTAACCGAATGCTTGCGCGCAGAACATCTCGCAATTCGATTCCGTAATAACATTATCTTCACCGCCAAAGGGCTTGGACTTCTATTCACGAGATATTTTACTAGTACAAGTACGCAATTAGTTTTTCCACACTGAACACTTTTTAGAACAATGCGCCTGATCCACAACTAAATATAAATTACGGCAAACATTGCATTAACAATAATAAATGTGAATAATGGCTAATTTTTACATGCAATTTAAGTACTAAAATTTAAATAATAATAATACAATTTTGAGTTTATAACACAAATATGAAATTTCTTGTGAATTAACATTTAATAATATAAAATTTTACATTTTGTTAAATAATATAAAATACCTAATATTTTTATGTATTATTAATGACATTTTCGTGGCAATCAACTTGCACCTTAGATTATTTTTAATTCATTAACTTTTTCGTACAATTAATTTAGTATATCCTGTGTATGTAATTAATATTTTATATTTGAATAAATTACATTTATAAGGTGACTAATTTTTTATGGCAAAATCTTAATCTATATTATTTTCATCTACAACATTATAATCGTTCTCAAGGAAATTCGTGTATCTTTAAATAAATGAACATATGACACTTTCTATAAAAAGCGAATATAGAAAAACATTTGGATCGAATATATTTGTGATAAACTCTCACAGCTCTGAGTCGCTTCAATATCAATCACTACATATGTGTACGGACTTTTCACAACAATGTTACCATAAAGTTATTACTGATCGCATCCGAATTTCGTCAAAAAAATATCTGCTCTAATACTAAAACAATTTTTTGCGATGAAAAGACAAATTGAAAAAACGCAATATAATATGGCGATTTATTTTATAAACCGATAATAATGTAAGTAAAATAATTTTATGAATGTAAACTTTTTTATAACACGCAAACTTATATTATTTCCATGTATTACTTTTATAATATGCCAAACGTTTTATTTAATAATATACTGGTACTTCTTATTAATTTAATCTTCTATAATCATATAATTTGGAAGTTACATACTTATTTATCTATATTTATTAAATTTCATTGATTTAATAAACGTTTTCCATTTACTAGTTATGTAATTTTTTACAAACAAAAAATCTGGAGGGTTACATATAAGAATATTTGCCTCTAAAAAAAGGGTATTTAATTTTGTTATCTTATACTTTAAATCTTTGTCCAAAATTCAGATCTTTATTTATAGATTTTCTCATTGCGTACATATATGTACATTAAACTTCTATACAGGAAATACTTTTTGTATTCCCAAATCTTCAAATTTCAGATGACTTCTTTAGCAATTAAATTATTTTAAATATCAATTAATCTATCTAATATTATATACATTTAGTGTTATTTAACTGAAGTTCTTATATAATTAATATATAATTAGTATATGCAAGATTATATAGATATTTTCTCAAAAAATTACATAAGTAAATTCTTTTTACAAACTTATGGTAAAACCATTAGTAATTATTTACATTATTTTAACTAAAATAAATAACGAAAAATAAATTACGCTCTTACAATTAGACGAAGATTTTGGCACGTTAACATTCTCATATATTAGGCGAAAGAGCAAATTAATTTTAGGCAATCGCCGCGCTGGCTTGCCTGTAGAGAGAACTGAGCGCGCCCCTTAATGATAATATCGTGATCAGTGCTGTAAGAACAACTAGAGTATCGTCGGCGTACTTCATTCCTGTTACACTGTATACCCAGGACTTTTTGTAACCGTAACATTGCGAGACCATACCGATGACAAAGCCAGCGATGCCCAGAAAATTATGAAAGAACTTGGTGATCACCGGTCGCACGAACTTACGAAGTTTCCATGCGATCCATACTGGGTATCCGAAAATAGTCACCACGCAAATGATCACCAGTGAGGCGAGGCCTGTAATACCGTGGATCGAGAGGAAGTGTACTGGTTTGACGTTGTACATCACGCCCACGCCGACCAAATTCAGGATCAGCCCAACGGCTTGTAGAATCCAATGAAGGTGTTTGTTGGCGCGACGCGACAAAGAAGAGGTCAGTATGTTGTTACTTGCCAAGACGACAATGGCCTCCGACATCAACAGAACGTACTGAAAAGATAAGATCGATTCGTGAACGAGTCGTGGAAAGAAGTTTGGGTCGATTGGCTAAGTCGTTAGAAGTTCTTTGGCTATCGTACTTGGCCTAAACTTTCCCGAAGGAAAAGAGACCCGGTCGTCGTTCAATACGTGATTCTACGCTAATCGCAACGTGGCGAAGAGGCAAATAGATGTTGTAATTTGAGTTTTGGAGCTCACCGAAACTCAATTATGACATCGGCTCTAATGTATATCCTGCTATTGTATATAGCAACGAAAAAATAAATGCGAGTGTATTTTTTATGTACTTTTGATCAAATTTAATCTAATATTATTTTTAATTGAATCTAATTATGTGCATCGATTGAATAATTTGTATGCAAACGTTTCTATGACAAAATTAAGATGTATAATAGATTTTTAAAGTCTGTTTTAAAAAGGAAAATCAATCAAATTTTGTACTGTAATTATACGTGTTTCTTGTACTATAATTATATCTCTTATATTATAATTCACAGAAAAACGGATAGTCCTAAGTATTTTTTACATACACATAATGTATTTAAAGAAGTATGAAGATTTGTAAAATTTTTTTTCAATTTAGATTAATTAAGATTGATGTTAAATTGCTAAAATATATTTCCACATGAAAACTATATGTACAAATATTATTATATTAACAAAACGCGTGGAGAAAAATTGATTATATTTATTTCGTTAGCCGCTTGTAAAAAAGAAATTCTCTAAAGGAATATATTTGCGTATACAAAAAAATCGTTAATTTACACAAATCAAAATTAATGATCCATCTGTGTTTAAGTTTCGCTTGCAAGGATAAGCGATACAATTATCGTTATTCTTAAAGCGCGGACGAATTGGGATCCTGTTGCGAGAAAAAAAAAGATTTATTACAAGTTTAATCGTAAACTCGCATATTGATCCAGTTAGTTTAAGGTAGAACATAATTCACAAGATGAGCTCTTTCTTGACGCAGCATTGTGCATCTATTAGATATTGTATATTGATAAGTTATATGATAAAAGAAAATGTTGAGAACGTGGAAAAGATTATAAGAAAATTTAAGTTGAGATTATTATTCTCATGGTGCAGTGGAAATGCAAAAAGAGCTAGTCAAATGTATGCCGAGAACGAAATCAATCATCTCATTCTAGAGACTTTGTCAATCGCTTCAATCACACTAAATATCTCGTTAATTTTTAGGTTTAGGGCTAATAAAGTTTAGCGTTTAGATTTAAGACCACTCACAATAAGGACATGTACTATATAAATTGTGCATTACATCGCGTATTATTCATTATAATCTATATAGAATTTTAAATAGCTTTAAATTTTTTTATGAATCTGACCGTAATCGCCATTATATATCATAATACTGATGTGTAAAATTAAAAAGCAAGCAATATATTGTAAGAGTAAACAAGCAGAGACAAAGCACATTTTTTATAGAATGCTTTTATTAATAGATGCTTTAATAAATTAATAAATAATTTCAAATTATTTACTGAGATCGATTTACGCCTCGAGACGTAATAAAATTAAAATTTGATATGTTTCCATATATTGTACAAACTTGCATATACATATACTTGTACAATACAAAACTTTAGAATTTCAGAATTTCCGAATGGAATATTTCTTTTATAATAACATTTATATATTATTATATATGTAATATACAATACATATACATATACAAAATTAATATCACATGTAATGAAAAATATATGCTTTTATAATTTCTTTCTTATAATTCAAAAGTTTTGTCAATTAAATCAGTTTAATACGCAAACATTTCAGTTTTGTATTATAACAAGATTATGTAATAACAAGGAATATAAATTTTTATTGCTGCGTAAATTGTAAATGTAACACAATTTTCAGTTATATACAGGGTGTTGATATATACATATATATATATATATATATATATATATATATATATATATATACAATAATAATTAGGATAAGACCGTGATGTGTATAACACAATTTAAATTGAGAAAAGGCCAACAAACGGTCATAGCGGTCATATAATAGATATATATATATTTTTTTATATATATAAGTCATATCTTTTAAGATTTCTAATGGAGTTATATTCTATAATTATAAGTAAAAAAAAGTATTCTAATTAATCCAAATATTTCTCATAAAAAATTTAGCAAAATGAAGTTTGTTTTGATGTTTCATTACTAGGACTCGTGATAATATTGGTCGCCTGTTATGTAGCGCAACTAGTTTTACGAATTTATGAGTTACGATATTTTAAACTAAACGAGGAAGGAGGACGGAGATTAAATGCGTATTTCATGAGCGTAGAATACTTACACCGATAGTGCAGAGGATTACGTGTACATTTGTTACAGAATATTTCTTCGCTGCGTGATACACAATGTATAACGTCACCAATACGATCAATATATGGTTAATCGTGTCCATTGCAGAGACAAATATACGTTGAGCAGTGCAATCCGACTTCGTATTCCCGGAACTTACGATACTTTCAGTAGAATCGTTACGTGAAAATCCCGGTTTAGATCTTGTCGATTGGAGCGGGAATCCGCCATTGTTTTTATTCGCCATTGTTCTGCAATATATACAATTTGTTATCGGTATTATGATCGGTAATCAATCAAAGGGATTTATACTAATTCGCATAGAATTTGATTTCTGATTTTCCATTTCGATGTGACACAGTACTGTTAACATGAATCGGATAAGCATATTATTAATACGAATTAAATAATTATGTATAATTATATAATCAGCATTGACACAAATAAAAATATTGAACTTTACTTAATTATAATTTCACCTACTTATTTATAAATTTTTAACTGCAAATATTATTTAATTATTAAAAATAAATATGACAAATATTTCTTTGTTTTATTTGTAAAATATAGTGATTTTTTTGTAAACTATACAGTATGTCAAATTTAAGTGGATACGCGTAATTATTTCGTAGAAAATTAAAAACACAAAAAAGTTGTTCAAACAAAAATTGTAGGGTTTAAAAAGATCTGTTTACTGATAATATCAGTTTGACCTTGGGTGGCGTTGCCAAGGTCAGGACAAGGTTACCTTGAATTTTTTAAATGGAACCCCCTATTTTTATTGCATATTGTTATAGCCCTTCTCGAGACCTTTTCAAAACACAATAATAAAGTATTTTTTCATTAAATACTTTCCGAGATAGGAGCTTCGAAAATTCACATTGGATGAGAGATAACAAATCTCAATATCCTCGAAAAATCAACGTCAAACTGATATTATCAGTAAATAGATCTTTTTAAAACCTACAACTTTTGTTTGAACGACTTTTTTGTATTTTTAATTTTCTACGAAATAATTACGCGTATCCACTTAAAATAGACATACTGTATATAATATAAGTTATAAATACAATTTGTTATCGGTATTATGATCGGTTATCAATCAAAGGGATTTATACTCATTCGCATGAGAACTTGGTTTCTGATTTTATCTTATTTATTATATTAAAATTAAAATTAAGAAGTTTTTGATGTATCTAACAATTTGTAAAATATGATAGTATACCAGAATATGTTATGGAAATATTAATCTAATACAAAATTTATTACAAATATTATACATTTATATACAGGGTCTAACTTAAAAAACGCCCACTATTTATATAGCGTTATTTCTTGTAAAAAACTGAGTCGAAAAATCCTGAACCATTTTTTTCTATAATGCTTAATAAAGCAGTAATTACTCAGTAAAGCTGATCCAATCAGCGCCGACCTTTAGACGGGCGTACGTCAGTGAGCCGCGCGCCTGGTAGTGTGCGTGAGCGCTCGTCGCTAGCGTGCAATATTCTTACGCGTCGTAATAATGCAAAAAATTTTATTTTGCATTAAAAATCATATTTCTTCCGTTAGAAGCATCTTCTTAGAAAAAGTTTCGACAAGGGATAGAACTCTCAAAACGCTTAAGATTATACAATAGTGCTTACATAAAAAACCTACAATCTTTTCGCTTACAAATTGTTCTTTGTAAATTCGAAACTCTGTGCGTTCTTTTACATAAAATAGACACATTATCTTTTTGTTGCTGATACTTCTTCATTGAATTATACCTTAAATTATCTCTTCAATAATTCTCCCATAAAATTCGTTCTCTATTACAATTATCTATTACAGATGACTTTATTACTTAAAAAATCAATTTCTTAACAGTTTCTACAGAAAATGTAGGAATATTAAGAGAAAACATGTAATAAAACAGAAAACAAGATAAACTTTCTTATTATCAACATATGAAGATTTGGATAAACAAGAAAATAAACTCTGTTTTATGTTAATTATTTTTTAAACAATCCATTTCTTAAAAAATCTTTGCGTTAACACTTAAATCTGAAAACGTATCATTTAATGAATATTCTTGTGACTGGTTTCGTTCAGTTACTCTAAAGTAATGAATTTTTTAAAAGAATTCATTATAACAATTACATATCCAAATAAGTTCATGCTGAAAATAAAAGAAAAATATGTAAAACGTATAAAAAAATAGAGAAAAGTTCCTTTCTTTATAAAAACTATTTTTTTTTCTTCATAATATTGAATTTTATAGCGAGCTGTTTTATTTTTTAATAGCATAAAAGGTACTTTTGTTAATGTAAAACTCTTTAAAAATAATTGTTTAAAATGAATTTACTATTTAAAACGAATTAATAAATTAAAATTATGTCCCGACATAATAATAATTCCGAATTTCTATTTTATTTCCCGACATTATTTTAATTTATTTATAGGAATCATAATTCCTTTTAGACAAACTTTGTCTTGTTTTCTGTTTTATTACATGCTTTCTTAATATTCCTACATTTTCTGTAGAAACTGTTTAAGAAATTGATTTTTTATAAGTAATAAAGTTATCTGTATAATAGATAATTATAAAGAGAACGAATTTTATGGGAGAATTACTGAAAGGATAATTTAAGGAATAATTCAATTAAGAAGTATCAGCAATAAAAAGATAATGTGTCTATTTTATGTAAAAGGACGCACAGAGTTTCGAATTTACAAAGAACAATTTGTAAGCGAAAAGATTGTAGGTTTTTTATGTAAGCACTATTGTATAATCTTAAGCGTTTTGACGAGAGTTCTATCCTTTGTCGAAACTTTTTCTAAGGAGATGCTTCTAACGGAAGAAATATGATTTTTAATGCAAAATAAAATTTTTTGCATTATTACGACGCGTAAGAATATTGCACGCTAGCGGCGAGCGCTCACGCACACTACCAGGCGCGCGGCTCACTGACGTACTATGTCAGCGATCAGTGATTAGTTGTGTTATCACCAGGGTTGGGAAGTAACGCGTTACTTGTAACGCCGTTACCGTTACAGTTACCTTTTTTCAGTAACAAATTGGTAACGACGTTATATTTTTTCATTAGTAACGGTAACGGTAACGCAGTTACATTTTGTGGGTAATGGTAACGAATATAATCGTTACTTTTATCGTTACTTTGTACATGTACATTATATACACATGTTTAGAAAGAGCATAAGCGAGTTTTAAAAGAAGGGAGCGTTATGTGTTTGATCTTGTTGCGATTAATCATGACCACTATAGATCTCGCGTTAAACTAATCAATTAGCAATATAGACAGTCAGATATCAGATTCTAAAAGAAGTCATTAAAATTTAGCGAAAAAGTAACGGAAATTGTAACGACTCGTTATATTTTTAGTAACGATAACTGTAACGAATTACTTTTTCCAATGGGTAACGAGTAACGATAACGAGTTACTTTTTTCAATGAGTAACGAGTAATGGTAACGGGTTACTTTTTAAAAGTAACTTTCCCAACTCTAGTTATCACTAACACATGCTTTCACTTTATAATGTATTGTTATGTATTTATAAATTTAATGGATTGTTATCAATTCGCATACGAGAAATTAATTATAGATCGATTGCGTTAAATTTATGTGAGATATACTAAGAATATTTATATAATAACATTATTGCAATTGGTCAAGAAATATTTTAATGCTTTTTGGGGAAGTATGCTTGAAGATTGACTCATATTTACCAGCACGACACATTACAGAGACAATACTATATCCTCCTGTGTTGTGTCTTTTTATGTAGGGGTGACCGGGGCACCATGAGCAACGGGGTACCATGGGTCATTGCCTGTTTAGGGTAATCTAATGTTTAGGTTGGTACAACTGGTATCATACGATTGTTACTTTGTTGCCCATACTTTGTATCTATGTGGCAGTATTCAAACTCCGTTGTCTCGAGACGCATATGCCATTAATGATTTTCCGCCCGTAGTGCGTAAGTAATCTTTTAACCATTAAGAAATGTTTTAATATTGTTTCTATAGTAGAATATGCACATATTGTAGATAAGGTGCAAGTTTCTACGCATATTTTCTCGTCTTATTACACAACAGATAATCATTTATCGTTTATTTTTTGATTCACTATTTTACCATTTTCTATATTAAGTGTAATCGGGGCACGATGGGTCATTCTTTGCTGGGGCACGATGGGTCACTCAATGCTGGGGCACGATGCGGTACAAGGTAGCAGCAAATTTTTGACTGATTCTCCAGAGATGAAAAACTTGATAGAAAAAGGAGAAAACAAGAAGAAAAGGAAAAGAAGACACACAAGAGAAGATAAAACAGAAGTAAAAAGAAGTCCTTTTATCAATGAGTGATTCCTCTAAAAGGTTTTGAGTTATTAATAAATTAGATGAAGCAAAAGAATACGAAGTAATATTGTTTTTTGTAAATTTATATTATTTTTGCTAAATTAAATTGTTAAATAAATATATATTATTTTTGTTCAAAGAAAACATATCAGAAAAATGTATAAGTTAATAAAAATTCCTTTTCAACTTTTGTCACTGTTATTTCTTGAATAAACCTACTTTTTGTGATCCATAGTGCCCCAGTGACTGATCCATAGTGCCCCGGGTATGGGGCACCTTGGGTCATTTCTTAAAAAATGTATTTTTATTTTTTTCTTAAAAACCAATCATTATTTATCAATTATATCCAATAAATTTTAAAATATACATAATTTTTTAATTCTATAAAAAAAATGAGACAAAAAGTCTTATATTTAATAGTACTTTTAAGGGTTAAAATTTTTTTGGTTCATGATGCTCCGGTCTCCCTTACTATAATTTTTATGATACACATTATGGTGCTATAAAAGAGAGTTAACCACCGTATCCGTAACATGTAAAAATATTCACGCCGCCAAGTTTTGTTCAGATAAAAACCTAACACATATTGTATAATACCTGTCTCGAATATGGCTCGATTCCAAATACGGCCCATTTTCTGTTCTCGTCTCTTTCCTCTAGTCTCTCAATGTGTGTGTGTGTGTGTGTGTGTGTGTGTGTGTGTGTGTGCGTAAGAGAGAGAGAGAGAGAGAGAGAGAGAGAGAGAGAGAGAGAGAGAGAGAGAGAGAGAGATTAAATACTATTATTAAAACCTTGTTTTATAAAAAATTCTGCCACAATAATATTTAACTGTAAATATTTAATGTACAGTATAAATATTTGTTAAATATGTTTAAATATGAATTAAACTCTCTCTCTTTTTAATAATGCAAGTAATAATTGATATTATTTTTAATATGTCTCAATACAAAATAATCGATTTGTGTCAATGGATTCCAATTTAAAATTCAAATTACAATAAACATGTGTATTTATTTTGATAATTTTAACACCATTTCAGTAATTTGCGGAGAAAAGCATCGCTTAAAAGTATCTCAGTAAATTTGATTTGCAGTAGATGTATCTTAATTTTTATGAAGCGCTTTTGCGCGAAATTCATCAATCGTCAGATTGAAATTACGAAATCATTACGTCGATCATTACGAAATTCGTCATTTGTAATGATAGACAAAAATATTTCCGGAAATTCCCATACAAGCTTCTACTGATGTGCAAAATCTGTTTACGAATGATAATCCTTGTAAATGATAAGAGGGATTACAGAATTGAGTTTTCTCTAGCCGATTACAAGCTTTAGCGCTACTTCAAGAAAACGGGTTAGCCCTATAGGCGACCTTTAAAATTGAATGATCGTCGGAAAAAGAACAAAAATCAATCCGTGTGTGCTGAGAGCAGAAAATAGGCAGTTGTCCGAACGGGGTTACGAGGTCGCATCTATTACTTCTTCTATCCATTTGTTCTAAAGTTATTTAATTATTAAAATTTTTTTCTTAGTTTAGATTAAAAAATTACATATTTATTTGATATATATTATTAATTTACATGTTTTCTATCGTTTTGAAATAGTAGTAATTAAATTTAGCTAAGATTTTTTTGCTCTTTTTTAAAACAGTATCAAGAAAAAGTATAAAATTATTAAAACATCGTAAAAATATTTTATACATTGTATATGTATTATATAGATAAAGATAAACTTTTTTAACGAATCGCAAAATATTTAATCGACGTATGTTGCATTATATCTATGTACGGTATGTGTATACCTGTATAATAAAATAAAAATTAAAGTCACAAAATATATAATATAACAAAATGGGGGAGTGATTTTTATGAACACAACAACATAAAATAGAAGACATTTTGTGCACGTGTGCGTGTGAATGACTTTTAGAAAATGATACTAATATTATATCATAAAATAATAGGAATTTGTTTGCTTTAAGAGCCGAAAGATTGATTATAGTGCCGCGCTACACACTGTCCGATAATTACAATCTATCAAGGAAAATTGAAGTTGACAAATAAAATAAACTAGTTTCTCTATCTTCTAAGAGATGGGTAAATGCCAGAATTGCAATATGTCCGCGCAGTTTATTTTGTCCATAAGGTAAGTCCGTTTTCGTATCCTTTTTTATATTTTATTTTTATCCCAAAACTGCCTACGATGAAATCGCGAGCTTATTCGTTCGTGAACCATTATTTCTTGAGAGAATGTTTCGACTGGCTTAAACATAAATCATTTTGAAATATCGACGAAGAAAAGATGTAGGTATTTCGTAATGTTTTGCAGAATTTGTACAGTCGTAAATTTTAAGTACCAATGTTATCTTTCTTTATAAGAGTAAACTAAATAAACTGAGAGAGAGAGAGAGAGAGAGAGGGAGAGAGAGAGAGAGCAATATATTGGTTTCTATTACTATTATTAATGGTATAATTATACTGCTGCTATTATTATTGTTATTAGTACTACTATATTACTATTATTTTCAATATAGTCAATAATTTTTGTTATATTGATCGCCTATAAATCAGCGTCTATAATAACTATAATAAGTTTAATAAATATTGTGTAACGTATCACTAAGATATATGCCAAAATTCGTACTTTCATTTAATCTTACTGGAAATTAAATTTATTTTTATATTTCAATAAAACTCGCTGTACCTTATCATATTACTAATTGTGAGTCAATATATCATCGCTATTCCATGCATGCATATTCAACGCATAATATATTCAATAATACGCATATTCAACGTACAATTAGCAAGAAGACAATTAGTCCCAATTTAAAAGAAGATAAGAAAAGAAAGGTAATATGACTTACGTAAATTAAACGCCGCAAACGCGTAAGCAAATAGCACTTTCGTAACTGATTATCTCGAACGACAGACCAGCGATTGTCTACGAAGGAAACTGCACTGCGCAAACTTTTTCCTCGTAATATATGCCAGCGATCGCGCGACGCGCGCGATTAATGTGGATGGTGCGCGGGGGATCAGTCGTGAGCGAAGTCCTATGAGCCGAGATCGATGTCGGAGGTGACTGTCGTAAAATTGAGTTCGCGTTAGTCGAGAGAATCTTAAGTAAGCGGAAAAAATGCGGGATGTCCCCAGCGAGATTTTTGTCTGCGAGTGCTCCGCGTCTGATAAGCGCACGATGGTTGCCGTACTTATGCGACTTGCGTTGCATTAATAAGACGAATGCGACACGTATTGGATATTATCAGTCTTCTGAGACGTGATAATGGTGTCGCATTTACGGCACTAACTTTTATCGCGATCACGTACGCTTTATGAGTGGCCACAGGCTGAAGATGCAAATGAAACGGAGATAGATTAAACCAACATCACCGAGGATATAATCAACCGACTAACTCAAAAGCATTCAAAGGATATATTTATGCCCGTTGCAGATTCTGGCGCCCTCCTGCATTAACTGGCGTCGGAATTACATGAATTTTCATATGTCTGAATATAAGGATCATATCCGTATCTTTGGATAAAGATCTTGTCGAATTATATTTTGTAAGGCAAAACTCGATATAGATAATAATACATATACAAAAGAAAATAATATATTTTCATATTAAATGCATTAAATATGTAAGACAATGTATAACCATATATCATTAATTTTAATTTCTACGATTTGGATTATTACTAATTCTTATTTTAATAAAATTATTGCTTTGTGTTTATGATCGTTCAATTTTTATATCTCTCTTATTTGTTTAATAAAATAATTTTTATATAAATAATCTCTTAAAATTATTTATATAAAAAATTCTTAATTTTTTGGTCAATTCCTATTTTAGACAGTATAATATCATAATATTTTAATAACTCTCTATAATTTATAAAATTAAAGTTTAATTAAAGTCCTAATAATGCCCTTCACATCTTCTCAATTTATTTTTACATTTATATTATTTTTAAATATTAATAAATCGTTAGCTATTTAAAACTTTTAACAGATCTAATAACACAAGCATATATGTATAACTATATTCGAAATAGCTTTTTCACGATAAAGATAAAACTGAAATACATTTGGGAAATACCAATATCTTAATTAGATTATCGGCATCATTATCTTGTTCATTGAAGAGATATGATTAATGGGCAACATACTCATTACTCTCTACTAATTCTCCTTTAGATGAGGATAAATATTTGGATTTTATACATTGCTGTCGAAAAGTTTCCGGACAAAGGTATAAGTCGCGAAAAATTGTAATAAAACGCCTATTATTCTAAGAAAAATGAACCAATTTTATTCAACTAGTGAGAAGCAAAAGAAATTTCATAAATTTAAGCCAATTTTAGTTTACAACTCATACTTTTTTTCATCGAAAAAATCACCTTTGATAAACAGCACTTTTTAAAATTCAATTACAGGCCTTGTACGGAAATTTTTCGACGGCATTGTATTGATGCCTTCTTATAATTATAAAATTTCACAATATTATATAAAATTAGGTTATAATAAAAATAAAATAATTGATATCACATGTTATCTGAATGATCTTCATTCTACTAAAACTTATTTTTTAATTTTTTGAACAATTGTGCCATTTTTATGTGTATTTATGTTTTTTATATGTTTCTTAGTTAACTTTATATATATATATATGTATAATATATAAATGTATTTGTATTATAATTTATTACAAGTCTAGATCCTTAAAAAACATCTAGCTGTAGTTTAAGCTAAAATACAACAAAATTAAAATTTATTTAACATAAAATTTCAATATATATTTTTCTTTTATAGTTATCCGATTCAGTTCTCGCGTTTTCTCGATATTATATATACAAGTAATATTAAGATCACGTATTATGTATATGCGATGTTAGGAAAGTATATTATACATACACATGCGCGCGCGTACATAGGCGCCGACTTTGGAGGGGCAGAGCACTTTTTGCCCCCCCCTCCCAATAAAATTATTGAGATGGCACTGCCCCCCCCCCCCCAATACTTTAAACCCTTTTTTTAACAAGAAAAAACAAAAATAATGTTCGACGACAAACGCTCGTTATGCTTGGGTAAGCACCATGTTGCGACTTCGGACGAGTTTATTAACCGAAACGAAATCCGAAGTCGTACGAATTTTTTATGATTATAGTGGTTTCCTTCTCAATTTTCTCGACGTGCATTAAATATTCCCTTTGTACTTATAATCTACATACTTCCATTTCCCACTCCTTGGTAATGTTAAGGCTATTAAAAAAAAGTTCATTTGAAATGCTTGTCTCTTGCCCCTTCAATATTTTTCCCAAGTTGGCACCACTGCGCGCATACATTATATTTAAATTTAGTATAACAAGACTTGCAATGAATTTATATGAACAGATATTATTTAATCTTTTTATATTAATTTAGAGTTATAATGTACATATATGTAATTTATTTTTAACATCGTAAATTTCAAAGATTATATCGAAAAAAATTATTTTAAATTTCATGATAACTACTATTGTTATTATTTTACTATTGCTATGATATATTACATACAGTGTACTATTACATATATTACAAGTAGTTTATAGATATATAAATCACAAGTAGTTTACAGATACATAATTACATTAGCTATCAAAATTTCTACTAAAAAATATATAGAATATTACAAATATTATGAACAAGAAAAATAGAATATTACAAATATTATAAACAAGAAAAAAAAGAAAATAGAGGTAGCATATCGGAATTTGCAAAATAGGATGCGTAAGCGTTGATAACATCTCATGCGCTACAAATTAGAAAAAGCTGATGATATCGTATTGAGTGAAAAAAGCATGTAACCGAAACAACAGAATTGTGCATTATACACATCGTGCCTGCTAATTCTCACGTAGCGATAATATTTTTCGATATCGATCTCATATAATCGCCTGTACAATTACTTTTATCGTTATATTAACAGAGATGTCAAAAGATAACGTTATCTCCCGTTATTATACGCAGCGTCTATTGGATGCGGATTCCAGAGTCAATAATCATCGCTTGTACTTTGTCTTACATGTGTAGTTCTAATTTGTTAAAAGATGAGCGCAGCCGGAAATAATTTATGTCAAATATTTTTTAGTAATTAATCAATTTAAGTGCGAATACTTTGTGCACGTATTGCGTATTTGCTTTTATTTATGATAAAAGCTTGTTAGTCTTGTTATTTAAAAATATATTCTTATTTCACTGTAATTTTGAAATGTCACTAATTTTTTAATAGTAGAGGAGAAGGTGGTAATATGGAACCCCACTTTGTTTTTTAACGATTTCTTGTAAATTATAAGCTCAATT
>NJRP01000542.1:93424-103797 GCA_003063835.1 Aphaenogaster floridana | reverse complement strand
TGTATAGAACAATAAATGTAAAAAAAAGAAAAATTCAGTTCCAACAAAAAAAATTTCTCTCCTTGTGTGATACAAGACGTTTGGGCTTTCAATAAACTCCAACGACTCAAAACTAGCTATTTCTTTGAGTTTTCCTTGTTTTCTAATCTTATAAAATAAGGCTTATAATATAAGGTTTATATTCTACTGAAATTTTATGCGATAAAATTTTATTTGTTACTTGTAAATAAGAATCTATTCGAATAAACTTTTATCTGCAAGTCAGAAATACAATTTTATTCGAATAAATTTTTATCCGTGACTTATGAATAAAATATTCATCAAATAAAAAATTATTCGCCTGTCATAAATAATTTTTTATTCAAACAATATTTTATTCATAAATCACGGATAAAAATTTATTCAAATAAAATTGTATTTCTGACTTGCAGATAAAAGTTTATTTGAATAGATTCTTATTTACAAGTAATGAATAAAATTTTATCGCATAAAATTTTATTCTGACCCTTATTTAAATGAAGTTTTATCTAAATAATGCCCAACACTGCCTCCAGCCCTTAATCCTTCGATACAGTAGCGTTTGAAAGTTAAGTTAAATTTCTTGTGATTGCAACGAAAACATGTCACACTTTGAATGCTTATATCTTCGAAACTAATAATCGTAGAGCATTAAATAATATCCCATTAGATAACTTAGAAAATCACATTTTTACTAAAACTTGTTTTAACCCCTCACCTCTTAACCTTTCGATATAGTTGCGCTAGAAATTTAAACTAAATTTCTTGTGTTTTTTTCGTTGCACGTCGTTTTAACGTTGATAATTAGTGAATAGGTCGTTAGAAAAGCGATTTAAGGACCGTTGTTATTGAATTTGGTTAAAATTTGGTTTCTAAAGGTATTAATACTTCGAATTCGATGTTTATGTTTCCCAGGTTGGCGTTGACAAGGTCCAGGTAGTTCGCTACGTTGTTTTCGTTGTCTAGATGTATTATTATTTTGAATTAGAGGTCTAATTTGGGGTTTATAGGTATTAATACTTTTGATTCGATGTCTACGTGTCCTAGGTTGCCGATGACGAGCTCTAGGTAGTTCGCCCCGTAGTTTTCGGTGTCTAGATGTATTAATATTTTTACTTCGATATCTACGTGTTCCAGGTTGTCTAGGACGAGATTAGGACATTAGTGTGCTCCGAAGTTTGCGGTGTCTAAATAAAGGAGTTGTGTGTTTTTTTCTAAAAATGTGTTAGTATTCCATTAAGAGCAAGCATGCGCCGCGCGCGAACGGGCAACTTCAGAATGCGCAAATGCAACATTAGTAATGCAAGAAAAGAGTGACAATAGACATAGTTCTACGTTGTTGGTGGTGGCTCAGTTAAAACTGAGCCCGTTAATTTTTTCTTAAGTTCCTGTGACATCATATTTTTGAGAAAAATGGCTAGTACGGGTGGTCTGAATCACTCTGTGTAGAAGGTATTCTGCCATTTTCCATGTGGAACAATAAGCTTCGATTAGGGTGATTCAGACCACCCGTACCAGCCGTTTTTCTCAAAAATATGATGTCACAGGAAGTTAGGAAAAAATTTTTCATTATTAATGGGCACCCAAAGTAATCATTGGTAATGGTTCTATTTTTCGGAAGTAGGTGTAACTGGAGTCAGTTTTGAAATTTCAAATAGAAACATAAATCTAATGGGGTATCGTTGGATAGAGCTTTGGAAAAGAAACAACTTTTACTATAACTTAATTCATTTATCTGTTACAGGTTTCGAAAAAATGTGTGGATACCTGCAATAATTTATAAGTGCTTGAAATGCCTGCCACCTTGTTGCACACATTGCCGCAACCGTGTTTTAACACTGTCATTAGCTCAGTAGCTTCTTACTAATTTCTCTAACTGTTGACACCGACGTCACTCACAATGTTAACAGTTAAAAACATTACAGTGTCAGAAAAACTAGAGCAAAAACATCTCGAGCACTTGTAAGTTATTGTAGGTATTCACACATTTAAACGTTTTTTTCGAAACCTGTAACAGATAATTGAATTAAGTTTTAATAAAAGTTGTTTCTTTTTCAAAGCTCTATCCAACGATACCCCATTAGACCTATGTTTCTATTTGTTTCAAAACTGACTCCAGTTACACCTACTTCCGGTTTGTTTCGAAAAATAGAACCATTACCAATGATTGCTTTAGTCGCCCATTAGTAGTGAAAAATTTTTTCTAACTTCCTATGACATCTTTTAGTAAAACGGCTGGTACGGGTGGTCTGAATCACCCTGCTGTATACAATAAAGAATGGCCCATATCTTAAAAAATATTTGATTTAGGATCCATGTTTACTTGACATTTTCGTCTTGTTTTGATGAGTACTACCTGTTCTCAAAATATGTGGCACTTTTTTTAAACACCCTGTATAATTATAAATAAGTACTTACTGCCGGATTTGTATGTATGTGTACAGCGTCCACAACTCTTTCGTACGATAGAACTCTAGCCATGTCGGAATGCTGCCAATTTATTTGTTCTGTAACATATTAAATAATAACATAAAATAAATTATAAAACGACACAACTGGCAAGTAACATATTCAATTTATTATTACAACGTTTCGTCCATACGGATTTAGAGACACAATGCCTATCTACTCTTGATTTTGTAGTTCCCTGTTTTTATAGATATGTTAACGATATTTTTGTAATCATTCCGAGAACGAAACTCTTAGAGACTGTAGAAGTTTTCAATAATTATCACCCTCGACTTTCCTTTACGTATGAAATGGAAGGAAATAATACTTTAAACTCTCTTCTTAAATGTGACAGTTAATAGAGAGAATAATAAACTTGTGACAAACTGGTATCGAAAACCCACCTTCTCGGGTCGGTATATTAATTATTTTTCAATCACCCGTTAAAATGCAAAATTAACACGATCATAAATCTCACAGATCATGCCATCTTACTGTCAGACAAATGGTTTCATAAGTTCAATATCAGCATAGTGGAGGATATTCTCTTAAACAACTGCTTTCCTAGAAATATAATTAGAAAATACGTGAATGGTCGCATTAAAGAATTAAAACATCGTACAGTCGACAATGCTAACATGAGCGCGACAGGTGAGAATGGTGTGAAAAAACATTTCATAACCATCCCATACAATAAAGGCCTTAGTGAAGATTTATCCCGCATTCTAAGGGAATACAATTTTGACACACTATATACTGTCCCGAAAAAACTTGACGTTGTAAAAAAGGGGAAGGACAAATTGATTGACTCGAGACACACGTTGTTTATCAAATTAACTGCTTAAATTGTGACGCAATTTACATAGGACAAACAAAGAGACATTTAGAGACTAGAATAAAAGAACACCAACGTAATATTAAGAGACCAGCCAGTAATTATTCAGTGATTACGAATCACCGTTTATTAAATGAACATGAGTTCAAGTGGTCTAAACCTGTGATATTGCATAAAAAAAACAATTACGGAAGAAGGAAATTGCAGAAATGTATTTTATAAAAGTTCTAACTACACTATTAATTTACAAAGGAACACTGAAATCTAAATGTAATTTATGATGGTTTAATTATGAACAGATAGTTCCGTGTCTCTTTGTTTATTGACAATTTGATCTGTTTTGTCCTTTTATCCTTTCTCATAAAACGACTTTATTCGAGTGCGAAATGTAACGATGGACGTACTTTGAAACACGTGCTCTACCGCCATTCTGTACCTATTTAATTGCAGATTGATGTAATTTTTAACACTTGGAAAAGACCACAATCCGTATGGTCGAAACGTTGTAGTAATAAATTGAATATGTTACTTGCCAATTGTGTCGTTTTATAATTTATTTAATGTTAATTATTCACTGGCGATTGGAGAAAAAATAGATTTTTAGATATTAAATAATAGATTACATTATATTACAATCTAACAAGTAAGAGTAATATTTTTAAGCATTTGAGCGAAAAAATAATTTAATTCTAAAAGTAAAAATTTAATATAAGAGAATTAACAGGTTAAATGTATAAACATTATGAATTAACATTATTTAAAGTCTTTACCAAGTAATTGATATAAAAACATTGATATATATAAAAACATAATCAGTCTAACAATAAGTACATGATATACAGAATGAATCAGTTAAAAGTTTGTTACAAACTTATATCTCAGAAACAGCATTTTAGAGAAAAACGTTTCAAGTAAAACTTACTCTGTTTCGAGGGGGACATGTTATGATGGATACATGTTTTTATTTTTAGGTGTAGATGTTCCTGAGATTTTAAGGTGACCTTTATTTTTTTAAATGGAATCATATGATTTTCTTTATATAATACAATTTCTCTCTAGTTATTTAATTAAAGTATTAAAGTCAAAAAATTAATAGTTTACGAGATATTTTGTATTTTATTCTGGCATACTTTGACATGAAATATAAAAAATGTTGTAAACTGTTCGTTTTTTGATAATTGTACCTTAATACTTTTATGCGCAGAATAGTGGAATGAGTCAATTCATTTGAAGAAAACACATAGTTGCTTTTGAAAGAAAATTATGCAATTTGTAATGTGCAGTTACATACTTTTTTGAAAAGCAACCATGTGTTTTCCTCACATCAATTGATTCATCCCACTATTCTATGCATAAAAGTATTAAGGTATCAAGTATTAAGTTATCAAAAAATAAATAATTTACAAGATATTTTATATCAAAATATATCAGAATAAAATATAAAATATCTCATAAACAATTGATTTTTTGATAACTTTACCTTAATACTTTATATGCCAAATAACTGGAAGAATTATATTATATAAAGAAAATCATACGATTCCATTTAAAAAAACAAAGATCACCTTAAAATCTCAGAAACACCTTCACCTAGGAAAAACATGTGTCCATCATAAGATGTCCCCCTCAAAACAGAGTAAGTTTTATTTGAAACATTTTTCTCTAAAATGCTCTGTTTCCCAGATGTAAGTGTATAACACTAAGTAACTCAGTGTATAAATGCACTATACAATATAAAACTTAGTAATCTATAGAATTTAAGTAAGATGTAGGATATTAAAATCTTGAAACGTTCGCCACGCAATCAATGAAAATCGTCGTCGGACCATTGGTGAGATTTCTGAAGTGACTGGTTTGTCTTGGAGTTTATGCCAGCGAATATAAACAGAAGATTCTTCCTTAAAAGCTTCACGAAGCATTGCAACAGTTTCAGCAGCAGTTTTTCTCAAAAGAAAACAAATTTTAACGCACATTCTTTGTTCTTTATTATCAGCCATCACGAAAATCGTCGAGCGTGTTTGCAAACACTGGAAAAACAATGCCGCCAAAAACAAATCAGTCAATCGAGAACTACGCCATGTGGCAGAGTGACTCAGAATAGTGCCAACTTGCGATACTTAGCAGCGAAATGTGCAACAACGGTCAGTTCGCAAACTGCATTCGAATTCCGGTTATTTTTAGGTCCTCCCTCGTACGTGTTAGGTATTGATATAATTCACTCACCCGCAAAAAAGTGGACCACCAAATTTATTCACAATTTTTCAACATTTTTTAATTGCGATAATTAAAAATGTTGAAAAATTGTGAAAAAATTTGGTGGCCCACTTTTTTGCGGGTGAGTGTATATATGTATAATATATATATTATTTATTTTATATTTTATATTATAAATTAGGTTTATTTTTAAAAGTATTTTGCGAAATTGTGTCACGAATTTTTCTGTTGCATCGATTTTTCTGAAACTTTATATATGGGGGTTTTTGGGATCGTTGATTACGAATTAGAAGTCAGAATTGTAAAGAAAATGCCAAAATAATGAGACTATTATTTTTTGTTCTTAGTTCATCATATGCTGGTTCCGCCATCTTAGATTTTAAAAAATTTGAAAATGCTGACCTTAGATTAGGATTCAGTGACCCAAAAAGTCCTCAAGATATCATAATAAGGGATAGTCAAACTATTTATTTGGATTTACAGCAGAAAATATTGATTTTTTCATATTTTTCAAAAATTAGTAATTTATAATAAAAAACAACGTAACGAAAGAGAGAGAGAGAGAGAGAGAGAGAGGGGTAGAGGGAGAGGGGAAGAGAGAGAGAGAGAGAGAGAGAGAGAGAAATCGGCAAAAATTCTGAAAAATAGTTTAGGGTGTCCTAAATAAATAGCTAAATGGCCGTTTCGATATTGATAATAGTTCAGTAGAAAATGCATTTTTTTCATAAAAAGCACAAATTTTGACTACTTGTTTATGCATAGTAATCATGCACATAAAAATTTGCGGCTACTTCCTTTTTTTAAACACTTGTTCATGTGCTAGGGACTCAACAAAGACAAAATAACCGGTACTTAACGTCAAAAAACTCGTTAATATGATTAAAAACTGAGCGGAAAGAGGTGGGTCGCGCGCGCGTTGAATGACCCATCATGACACAAAGGGTTAGGCAATGTTAGAACATGTGATCCCCCTTTCCGTGATTATCACACCCCCTTCGTGAAATGCTCGGTCTACGTTTGTTTATGTAGCTCGCATACTTTCTATAATACTCTATTTGTGTGCAAAATTTCAACCCGGTATCTAAAAAATTGTAGAAGTAGATGCATGTACAAAAATCCGTACACACACACACACACACACACACACACACGCACGCACGCACGCACGCACACGCACGCACGCACGCACACGCACGCACGCACGCACGCACACACTTCCGGACATTTTCTACTAATGTGATTTCTCGACATTTTAGAATATTCTAAACCTATTTCCATCAAAATCTCGAAAAAAATTTTTTCCACCATCACAAAGCTTTCTCTATGAGGAAGCAATATTTGTAATTAAAATTTACAATGACAGTTATAACCGAGAACCGTTGTGGGTACAACGATTTACAGAAGCTTATTTCGACGCTTTTATTAAAATATTTCGCAAAATACTTTTAAAAATAGACGCAATTTATAGGTAAATAATATATTATATATATCACCTAACACATACACTCATACGGAATATGATTAAAATATCATATGTATTTTCTAAGAATGTAGTAATCAAAATAAAAAGTATTTTTACAAAAAGCATAAAAATATATTGTATATAACAATTTAAAAGTATAAGATTTAAATGTAAATATAAAAAAATGAAAAAATCTCGTCCGGGGATCGAACTTGAAACCACGAGCATTCCAATCCACACTTTAACCTGTGTTGCTATGCTGTGAACTCGATAACGGCTCTTCCGTAAAGATATTAATGGTATTAGGAAAATATTTATTGCCATTTTTTTCGAAAATGCCTGGATAGTCCTGCCGCTTTGGTATAATATAAGTGAATACAACACACCCAAGTTCCGCACGAAAGCTCATTGAAATCGGTAATTAGAGACTGCCGGGTTCGCCTTGTTAAAACATTGGCATGCTGCACCTGAATGCAGACTGTATCGAACCAATGAACAGGAGGACAACCAGCAATTATAGCTTATGTTCATTTAAAACTATAGATTGCATTGCAATTACACGTTTTCGCAATAGTGTAACATTGTGTCGTTTCGCATGGAACGCGAATCAATCACGGAACAATTCGCAAACTACTCGTTCGTAACACCACGTAACGCTGACTACAATCACTAAACTACAGCTGTTGCATAAATGGCGACGATACTGGCGCTACTGACGCATCTAATGGTATGTGCGTTTTACTCAGTCGGTCATATCAGGACGATGTATCGAGAACAATCGATATTGAGCTAATCGATTATAAAAAATAATCGATTATATTTTAAAAACTTTATAAATAATTATAAAATTTGTAATTTTTATTTACTGTAAATTAATTGTTAACATTTTATTTAGTAGTATAATAAAATACTCTTTTTATTATAATAATCTTTTTATTATAATAATCACTCTTTTACTATTGCAATTTACTATTGCACACTAATCTTATCATCATATCACCATAATTAGATTATTTTAAATTGTTCTGATTTTTACAATAAAATTATATGAATTTACACAGGAAGTCCTAATTGTATTTTACATAAAACTTCTCATATGTGTAATGAAATAATAAATAGTATTTTTTTACATATATATATTTTTTTTTTTATTAAATATGACACAAAATTATTTTTTCCATCATTAAATATGACAAAAAAAAACATAAAGTTTTCAACATAGAAAATTTTAATATGTTATTATTATTATTGATTAACTACCTCAATATCGTACAGAATACTTTTAAAATCAAGGAACACACACATGTTTGATTTATACTGCTCTATTGATCACATTAAAACTCTAATATTACTAAAATTCTTTCGCTACCTCTGCAATCGGATTGCACTAATGTCAAATTCATTTCATTGACATCAGGTTAGGGCAAGACTATTCTCTCAATTTTTAGTAGTGAGAACAACAGTACCATTGGATATTCACGGATACAATCCAGCACAATGGCACGGAATCATTAACGATAATAGTATTAGTATCTACTTACCAGCCGCATAAGTCTTGGGACAAAATTCCGTATAAGTATACATGCTGTAAGTAGTGTAAAACGCTATTCAAATATTTTCTTAAATTATGTAGTTCCACTAGACAGCAATATAATGGATGTAGAGGATAGGGACTGATGTAAAGGATAGGGAGTGAGAGACACAGTTGGATCCAAGCGATGTACAGTAGTCGAATTCTCGTTAAAGCTGGCCAAAAAGCCTTTATATAAACATTTTACAATGTAAGTATATTGTACTTTATATTATTGTACTTTAGGGCCCGGATGTTGATTTCTCGGGTCGCGCGTGGAGCACCGCTGCATGCGAGCAAGTCGGGTGCTCGCTGAAGTGAGATAGCATTTCTCAAAGAGACCCGACGCGATGCGTCGTTGTTGTGTTGCTATCTCAGCGAGCATTCGACTCGATCGCACGCAGCGGATCTCCGCGCGCGACCCGAGAAATCGCTCAAACATCCGGGCTCTATTTATATTATTTAAGGTTTATTAGAAATAATATTCTAAGTCTTTTTGTACCTGACGATATGTTTTGAGCTATGTAGAGCATATCAAAGTGAGCTTATACATCATGTTTTTCTTATTCGTGAAACAAAGGAGTTATTTGTGAAGTTATTATCAAGACGTGATTTATACAATAATAGGATATTGATCAAGAATGTATTCTGAAACTTTTTTGTTACTTTTTCATATGAGCATAGACTTTACTATATATATCAAACAGTCTGTATCGAACAGTACATCTTTAAATATAATATGACAAAACAAAATATTTCTTCGCTAATTGCTATTTTGACCCATAAATTGATTAATACAGATTTACGCAATTAATTAAATAAAAAAATGCCTCTATATCCTGTATTTAATGCAGAAACATTCAATTTGACAAGTGTCAAATTTTGTACATTAAACCAGTGCCCGGCATCAAATACAATTTTCGGCTCGATTTCAGACTCGACTTCGACCGCCTACTACCCCCTCCTTGCCGCTCGCGCTGTGACAACCGAACGCGTGACTAGCGTGAGTCAGCCTGCGACGCTTTGAGTCAGGAACGGCCGAACGATAAATACAATGAGATCGGACCCTCTGTCACATCAAACATATATATGAAATAAAATGATTACACGAAAAACTTATACATACAATCATGTGCGCGATTTCGTTTACGTAAATTTGTTTGTTCTTTGATTTTATAAAGATGGATAAGTATAATTATGACAATAGTTTTCCGCTTCACCTATGAGGTACTATTGCGGACGCGGTTTTTTTAAGTGGTTTCTCCAGTAGGCCTATTCCACTGAAAAATGATAAAAAAAATCAAATGTATGGCTCGTACGCAGGATGGAAAAATTGTATGAAGAGCGAACGAAAAATTGAAATAAATGGAATTTTATTGTTTTATTTTTTAAATCATTTCGATTCTATCATAGATAAGATATCAACAAAAATATTAGAACAGCTAATTCGCATCAGCGACGACAATGATGCATCGCTTAAAGAAGAACGTTTATCGTTTTTTATTAATATCATTTTGGAAAAATAAGTTGCAACTTGCAAGTTACATGTTGCAACTTGTAACTTTAAAAAACATATTTTTAGTAGAATCCCTGATAGACCAATTTGATGCGTGTTTTAAAGATTTTGATACTCTTAGGAAAGATTTAATCCTCTTTGAAAATCTCCTCACTGCGCAAATCGAGGATCAAAGCCTAGATTTTCAGGCAAAACTTTGCGATTTGCAATGTAATCCCAGACAGCACAAAGACGTCTAAAACACAACTAAAAGATGACAGATTTTCGTCATGGACATCTTTTAGGTAGAGCTCTTAGTCGACGAAAAGAT
>NJRP01000541.1:20086-32999 GCA_003063835.1 Aphaenogaster floridana | reverse complement strand
AGGAAAAATATCTTGCCATTTATTCTCGTGAATCAGTTGAAGCACTTTCAATGGCGACAATGGCTCACCATTTAGTAAATTTCGAATACTGAGAATTTCTTGTTTCATCGACGTTATGGCGCCCCCCCCCCAAAGACGGCGCCCTGGGCGACCGCCCCGCTCGCCCCACCCTTGCGCCGGGCCTGCACAAGAGGTTTGAATTGTTGCATTTACACCATCGTTTATTTTGTTTTCTGCTTTGTGCACTTTCTTTGTTTTTCTCACGTACGTGCGATTTAAGAAGTCACCTTGCACAAAACACCTTGCGCATCGGACGCGCAGGTAGTAGTCTTTCTAGACAAATGTCAAAGGTCACATCAGGTTAACAGCACAGCCAAATCCTCGAATTCTCACGTCCGAGTAAATATAGCGATACGCGCGGACAGGTACAAACGGAAGTTTCGAGCTTTCCCCATTGGTTCCATAGGGAGAACCGCCTTTAAATCTCGGCAATATGAACGTTTTAAAATGTCCCGATTGCTTTTGACGGGCTGTTCTTCGTCTTTTCTTGTTATACAGCCATGCACAAAATTATTAGGCACCCTACTCATTTAACTATTCCTTATACTGGCTGTTTGTTCTGAAAATAAAAAAAATTAATCTATTAAATATCTTCCTCTTTTAAGCCGTAATCAGACTAGAGATTGAGATTGAGATTGGATTGGAATTTGACCAATCAAAGCAAAGCTTACTAAACATGAGATTGGTTTTCTTTCTCCGGATTGGTTAAATTCCAATCCAATCTCAATCTCAATCTCTAGTCTGATTACGGCTTTATGGATATTCGTTTTCTTTTAAGGCACAGTACATATATATTTCTTTTACTTTTTCTTACCATCTTCTTTCGTAGTATTTTATTTCATCTTTTATAAAACTTAAAAAAAGAAATTGTTAGAAGCATTTTGCAGCATTGTAAATTTTTTTTAAAAATATTTTTTATATAATAAAGCAGTAGGGTAAAGAGCCGGATTTTGCATTTTTGCTCTTAAAAATTTATAATAAATAAAATACGGACTTGCGGTTAACCCAACCTTACCCGTTGTTAGCTGCGCATTTCCCCAAAGTTTATTATAAATATTATTTTCATCATTTTTCCAAAAAATAGCTCTTTACCTTATTACAGCCGAGCTTACCCACACAGCACACTTTATCCTGAGGATATCCCAGAGTGATCCGGATATCTAAGTGGACATAATGCGATCCCATGGAGATCCTACGGTTATTGAGATATATAATTGGACATATTGCGATCCCTCGGATATCTAGTCGATATCGCAATATCGTGTGCTGTGTGGGTACTGATTAAGAATATCGTAAATTTAATAAGATTCATTAAGTATTTTGGCTAAAATCTTACATAAACGAATTCGTAGTTTCCGGCCGGCCGACAGGCGTCGCCACCATGTCTCCTGCCGACCCTTAAGGTACCATTTCATACGGCTGATGCACAGCATACGGCTAATATTACATGTGTCGTACGACAAAATTTTTAAACACGTTGATTGGCTGCTGGATAGAGAAATTCTCGAGTCTCTATCTCGTAGCCAATCAACACGCTTGAAAATTTTGTCGTACGACACATGTAATATTGGTCGCGTTCAGCAAACCAAGCCGCTCAGTAGCAATCGAACGTGATTGGCTCTTACTTTTAGAACCAACCAATCAACGCAGAGGGTTGATAAGACGAACTCAACAGTTGTGTCTGCTGAACGCGCCTATTAGCCTACTGTTGCAACAGTTCGCTACTATTGGTTGAAAATTTGTAACTTGATGACGCAAAATAAATTTCACTATATTTCGCTTCATCGCTGTGAAGTTCAACTGAACGAACAGCAAAGCAGCATAGCTGAAAAAGAACACGCAACCTCTGTATGGGGATTCAGCCCGAAGGCCATAAGCTGTTATAATAAAAAAATGGTCTTCTCTAGATACATAAGCAAAAAATGACATTGAGTGAGGTATAAAAATATATTTATCATTATTAAATTTTTGTATAATGACGATAAAATATAGATTTTAATAATTGAATTGTTGCAGCTACCCCTTTTCATGGGCAGCAAATACGTTTGGACCGTGTGCGAATTAGTTACTATCGAATAGGAAATTCCTAAAATCCCTAGAAACTGCCTAGAAAGTCTTACAAAAAAATACGTCATTATTCTCCAAAATTCCCTAATAAATAACTAGGTTTTTCAGGGAATTCAATGAATGGCATCGCTGTTTTCGATCACTCACAGAACAAAAACATACTACGAAAGTACTCCAAAATTTATTTGAGAAGATAATCCAAAAATAGCTCTACAATATATGTGAGAGTACAGTGTTTCTTTTAAAAAAATAATATATACAAAAATAAGCGAAAGTTTGATTGTTTTTTAAACAATCTGGAAATTATTATATCTGAGAAAATCAATGAAACGTAATCGTTGATTGTTATTGACATAAACTATCAGAATTTTATTGCCAGACATGAGTGACAAGCAGAAAGTTCTCCTTTGCGGCGATGTCGAAGGGCATTTTAAGTTCCTGTTCTCCAAAGTGGACGCTATCAACAAGAAAAGCGGTCCATTTGATTTTTTGTTATGCGTCGGCAATTTCTTCGGCGCGGATAACTCCGAATTGGAGTCGTACACATCCTGCGAGAAAAACATTCCTGTACCGACGTATATCATCGGTCCCAACCGGGAGTCAAATCTGAAGGATTATCCTGACGAGGATGGATATGAGATATGTCAGAATCTCACTTATCTCGGAAAGCGTGGTCTGTACACCGCTAGTTCGGGCCTCAAAATAGCGTATCTCAGTGGAACTGAGAAAGTCTCGACCGAAGACAAGGCTATTCACTTCAACGAACACGACGTTGTGTCCGTTAGGAACAGTTGCTTAAAGGGCCAACCAAGTTTTCGCGGTGTAGACATCTTGTTGACATCTCCTTGGCCAGAAGGTGTATCTAATCTTGAGGCTAACAAGCCGGAATGCAAGTATGAGGGTTCCAAATTAATTGCCTGGCTCGCTACTCACATTAAACCTAGGTATCACGTATCAGCCTTGGAAGGGATTTATTACGAACGACCGCCGTATCGGTAAGTTTGTTATTCAGATAGTTTCTGAAAACAAATATCAAATTAGAAGATGATTTGAAGATGATATTTCTTCATTACAGAAATCAAAACCAGGGTGACGGAAGTATGGAAATAGCCACTAGATTCATAGCTCTTGCGCCGGTACTGAATGACCAGAAGAAGAAATGGTTGTACGCATTGAATTTAACTCCCGTCGATAGAACCAGGCTGTCAGATCTGATTATGAAAACGACAGACGAGACATCGAGTCCGTATCCCAAATCTATGCTGTCCGACGAGCCAACTTTGCATAAGCAGGTCCACACGCAGTTTTTTTACGACATGGATTCGAAAGACAATGCAAAGAAATCACGGCACCAGAACAGTGGCCCCAATAAGAAGGCGAAGTTGGAATTTGATCAATCAAAGTGCTGGTTTTGTTTATCCAGTCCAGTAGTATCCAAACATCTTGTGATCTCCGTCGGCACAGAGATCTACTTGGCATTAGCGAAGGGCGGTCTGGTGGAGGATCATCTCTTAATCCTACCGATAACGCATCATCAGAGTCTGTCGATTCTACCGAAAAA
Organism: Aphaenogaster floridana; assembly: GCA_003063835.1. NCBI lineage: Eukaryota > Metazoa > Arthropoda > Insecta > Hymenoptera > Formicidae > Aphaenogaster > Aphaenogaster floridana. The sequence goes on along the minus strand of NJRP01000541.1, from coordinate 29,311 downwards.
TGTGAAGGAGGAGATGGATCTTTACAAGAAAGCCGTGACCAACTACTACGAGAGTACCGACAGGGTACCTGTGTTTTTCGAGAGAAATTTCAAAACATCCCACTGTCAATTGCAAGCGGTACCTGTTCACAAAAACCAAGCACCTGCGTTAAAGGAAATGTTTGAGGTGCTTTTCTTATATTTTTTTTCGTCATATTAAGAAATATCTAATACATCTTTTACCTTGGTATCAAATGTGCGAATTTCTGTTCTCAGGAACTGGCCGAATGTAACAATTTCAAAATATCAGAGCTACCATCGCACGCAGATTTGCAGCAGGTCGCTAAACCCGGCGTCCTATATTTTTATGTAGAATTACCGGATGGAGGAATCTTGTATTATAGGATCAAGAAAGACTTCCCGTTACAATTCGGCAGAGAAGTATTAGCATCCGACAGGATATTGGATATCAACGATAGATCCGACTGGAAAGATTGTCATATGAGCCAAGAGGAAGAGACTGAGCTAGCAAAGAAAATTAGAAAACAATTTGCGCCATTTGTCATAGATACTTGAAAATATCCATATTCTTTATGCTTTACAAGCATAATATATGTATAATAGTGTATATATCCATGTTGAATATGTGACTATATAATTACAATTTTATAATTTATTTTTTATCTTAATTTTTATATGCATCTAACGTCTAAAAATGTACATAGCTTAGAGATACAAAGAATTATGGCAGAAAAATCAATTTTGTATTAAAATTATTTGGATTGCTCTAATGTACCATTTGCTTGGTACTTTAATTCATAATCATTTGGAGTTGTTGATGGATCTAATCCACATTGTTTCATTTGAACTGCAATATCGAGCAAGTAATCATAACATTCCGTCCTGTAAAAGGAAAAAGAAACACATTTTAAGACGAAGATCATTACAAAATAAATTTCTTTGCATCACTGCAACATGAGATAGTAAAACAGCTTACATAGTTTTTGCCTGTTGCCAGGAATCCCCCCATACGTAAATCCCATGCCTGCGTACCAATACCGCGCAAGTCTCGGGATAACGAACGATAGTTTCATCTAAATCGTCTCTTAAATCTCTCTCAAAAGGAGTATTTTCTATGATCGGTATTATCAGCTCCTCATCGTAACGATACGCTCTACCCTCTTTCTGATTCCATATGCCTACGTAAGTCGCATAGTTTTATATCGTCATTAATTTGAAATCAACTTAAATGGACTTAAAGAGACGAGATTTAAACGTATACCTTTAATCATCTCAAGATGAGTGAGTCTGACTTCTTTCCCAGGCCATAATAGCGTTGCCATCACAGCGAACTTCGAGTGTGTGTGAATCACAGCACCTGCGTGTCTTCTTAAATAAGCGCACATAAATAGCGGGGTGCATTGCGACTTCTTCAGTTTCTTTTCCGGCGGAGGTAATTCCAAATCTGTTCCATCGATATCTTGCACGAACATGTCGTTAGGTACCATCCGCTCCTTCTGTACACCAGAAGGAGCTATGTAGATCTTATCTCTATAAGATAGAAATTTTAGTGAAGATGTCTTTATACTTTTAATAATAATATGTTGTAGAAATGACAATCAAGCCTCTAGAACAAATATTATTGCAGATATTAACTCGTGTTTTATAGAGATACCGCCACCAGTACCAGTCACCCATCCGAGATGATAAAACTGTCGGCACAGTTCTGGAATAAGATTCCTTGGATGTTCCTGTGCAAAAATGATAGATATTATTAAATCGAGAGAGAGATGAACGCATATATTTTAAAACTAAAACTTAATTAAGATATCCATTGATACAAACAAATGATAGATATTATTAAATCTATATACACACATACATTTTACAACTAAAACTTAATCAAGATATTCATGCATCCTGTAAAAAATTTTTCATATATAAACATATATAAAACTTGTACAAATATATATATAAACATATATAAACATGTATAAATAATAAATATATATAAACATGTATATAAACACATATATAAACATATATACTTATGTATGAAATATGTCCATACATAAAATTTTTTATATATAATACATATATATTACTTTTCTATACATTTATATATGATTATATATGAAAAATTTTATGTATGGACATATTTCATACATAATTATATATGTTTATATATGTTTATATATGAAAAATTTTTTACCGGGGACATTAATACAAACATATGTGAATAGTGTGAACAGACTGCAATGAAAGAATTACAATTAAACACATTCATCGATTAAATAAAGAGTTTCCTAATTAAATTAGACTTAAAAAAATATACGGTTCAATATACATTCACAAATATCTTATGCATCATCATACTTTGTCGTAGTTGGCATCGTAAGCTTCTGACATCTTCGCTCTTGAAACGACCGGAGAGCAAGAGACCGGAGCAGCAACTGTCTATCAAAATAAAATCATTATCAGACGTGTCACGCACAAGATAACAAGACAGTGATAACAGAAAACGGGTGTATACTTACGGTCACTGTATTTTCAAATAACAATGGGTACTATGCATAACGTGCATTGCGCATGATTTACAGTGTGGAATTGTAAGCAAATTTCTGCGTCAGCGTATAATTATTGCTGTTGCTGCGTGTTACGTTGCTACTGCATCAGGAGCTCAGTCAGTGACAATCAGTGGCAATTTGGACAGACGCACGTGCAAAATGACAATGGCAAGTGCCATCTACCGTACAAGTGCCATAAAACTTATTGTAATTGTTTGTATACATCAGACACTTCTGTACTGTTGACATATGCAGTTGTATTTATTTCTAATTTATTCATACGACTTATATTTTCCCATTTAAGTAAAAAAGAGTGTACATTTATATATATATATATAAATTTTCTTGTGTCGACGCTACTTGAACTTCTTCAAAGATGTTTCGTCCGCTTTTCTCCAAGCCGGGTAAGGTTATGTTACTTAGTCGTATATTTATTGCAATTTCGTTAAACCAAGTTGTTTTCAATTTTTACACTGTGGAACATTGAGATATATCAATGAATAACAATAATCTGATTGTCATTTTGGGCGAAAGATAATTTACAATTCGAAAATTCGTCCACTATTCAATCTAACCTGTGTTTAATAAAAAAAGAAAGAAATGCATGAAAGTCTCATTTGATTTACAATCCAAAAATTATTAGATGTCAGTTACTAATCGAATAATTTTGTTGATTAGGAGATAGCATGTGGCAGGAGGATAAGCCTGATATTGATGCCCACTCGTCGACACAATTTGTTTACAATGCGCATCATTCACTCGCGCTCGACATGCAGCGTCAACGACTGCCCATATTCAAAAACAAAGATCATATTATTTACTTGTTGGAGAAATATCAGACCTTGGTTTTGGTCGGCGAGACAGGCTGTGGTAAAAGCACACAAGTTCCCCAGGTGAGACTCAACATATACAACATATCAGTTAAGATAACATTACAATGAATGTAATACAAATGCTACAAAGAGTGTGTAACATTTGTATTATATTCATATAAATGTCTTAATTCTTATAACTATGGAAATCAATAATCCAATTTCAGTATTTCAGTAACAGCATGAGTTAAGTTAGAAGGTTTAGGCTGGGTCTACAGTAGGTATAGTAAGCCTTTAGCCTTCTGCTTTAAGCTAAGTAATTTCTGATAAAAAGCTTTGCCTATGTTACCTTAAGTCGTAATTCCTAAGCTTTAAGAGTTGGCCAGATCCTAACTGTAAAGTTTAGGGCTTAAAGCAACGTAGGAAATGGGTTACTACATCTATTGTAGACCCAGCCTTAATATCTTCTCAGGAGAGATAGTAGCAAGGAATAATGGTTTCTTTACTTAAATTATAAAACTAACTCTTCCAGTTATCTATGTCTGCAAAAGATGCACAAAAAAGGTGCTTAAAAACTCCAGTCATTCAATAGGATACTGCAGATACTAATACATCCTAAATATCATAGTTGCTATGAATAGAATAGAATTTTATTACTTCAAGCATTATAGCCAAGAAGGGACTTGGTTTACAATTGTTTTCCTTATCCTCACTCATTCTTTGCTCATCTTCACTCACACTTTACAACTATCTATGACTAGCCTCAATTCACAGCCTTTGTAACCCTATATCAGTCTTTATCCGCCCTATCTCCTTCCTTCACTTCTTCTTCTGCCAGCTCCCTATTCCTGTTATCTTTTTCTTCCTTTCTCCTCTTCAACATCTTTTCCCTATCATAGTTGCTATGTTTGCGCTATACGTATCGCGCTAATTGCAGCCAGATATACGGAGTATGTTGAAAATGTTCAAATTTATCTAGACAGCATATTTGTTGGAGATTATTTAACGGCAAAACGATTTATATTTATGAACCAAGAGTTAACATAATATATTGAAAAGCGTGCAACATTTACGACATTGACTTTGAACTCGGAATAATCGGTTTTTCTTTTCATGAATTATTCACGCGTGTGGAAGTAAAAAATTTCTTATTTCCCTCTCTGCTTGCATTTAGCTCTAAACATGGCAAACTGATACCATTTTTCGTTCCACATACGACCTTCACATCCGACTAACGAAATTCAACACCGCATAGATATAAATAGAATTCTGCGCAGAAGAGTATGGTCCACTAGAATTTAACTGTTAACGCGAAAGAGTATATACGAGCGTTTGACCGTAGAGGTGCTCCTCAGGGAGTCGAAGGAAGTAAGAAAGAGCGCGAGGAAAAACGTTTCTTCTGTCATTTTTATCGTGTTTGCTTTATCTCCGGGCAATATATATGCGGGGCTTTTTCCCTGCGAGCGTTACAGTTTAACGCGATCCGTGCCAATGTTCGGCAGGCGCGCGAGCTCTGTCGAATTGGATTAAAGATAATCGCGGATCAAGCCTTGATATTGACCTATTACGGAAGTAAGGTCAGAGTGAAACTTATGATCGGTGAAGATAACGTGACAGGTCACTTGTCTTTTCCGTTAGTGCGATTCGCGACTGCGTGGATCGGCAATCGCACATGGTCTCTTGAAGGGATAAAGAGTGTTGGAAACGGAACACATGTGTGTGTCCGGTCATCTCTCTCCTATCCGAAATAAATCAAAAATAATACGGTGTTACAATCTGATACAAGAAAGATAGCGGTGAGTTGATAATGGTCCAGCTGTGGTCTGAAACGTAACACTACTACAAGATCTTTCTTTTAGAACACGCGCGTCAAGAGAGAATAGACGTGATAGAGCAGAGTGGGACTTATCCCTGTTTTGCGACGAGAATGTATGTGTACGATGACAAAGTAACTCTAATTACGACGTAATTTTAACAAGGCGGTATCAGTTATTCGTAAAACACGCGATTAGTAAGACGAAAGGAGCAGTTTTCCTAGTTACTAACAAGTTTTGTTACGTGGGAAAGTTTGGAACAATTGAAATTAGAGTCGCTGATTGGAACGCGTCTAGAGGAGAGAGAGGACGAAGAGGACCATCGCGAAGAATATTAGCGGTCGATCGATAGAGAAACATCGATAGATGAGGCGACTCGATAGAGAAACATCTTGAAACATCTTGATAAGATTTTTGAGACCCATAAAACACAAGCTGAATTTATGACGCACCGGTAGCGCTAAATAATAAGAATAATAATCGACGGGGTGTCGATTGGCCTTTTTAATCAAACGAAAAATAATCAGACGATAATAAATCACTGGTTAAAAGAATAAGTATAACAATTGATTTAGACAAATAAACAAATAAAAGAGCAGTATTACAAGGGGGAAAGATAAAACGAGGAGCGTAACGATTCAAGCTTCGATCTCGAAAGATGTACTCATCGACGTTTAACAAGATATGTCTGGCGTTTTTCCTGTACTTCGTCGGGATGGATTTACTACTTTATTTCCGAGTGCAGAACTATGATGTGCGTCCGTCCATGAATGACACTCGAGCTTCGCCGTATCATTCGCCGATCTTGTGCGATCTGGATCCGATTTGCATAGTTACGGTGAAGGCCATGACGTTGGACCATCCTAATCACTACATTTTGAGCCCTTTGGCATACCTAGTGGATTATTTGCTGGGCATCAGTTGTTCCTGGACGTGGCTGACGCCAAACGCCATCAGCGTTTCTCATGTAGTGGTGGCTGTAATCGGTGCCCGATACATCACACGGAGTTCCCTCTTTCATAGACGGGTGGGTGTCGTCCTGTTCCAAGTTAGAGCATGGCTAGATGATCTGGACGGTCACGTGGCCAGGACAAGGCGCAACGTCAAGGGCGAGAGATCGGACGTTGGGTCTATCGGTTACGTCGTGGATGGCGTTTGCGACGGTCTCGGCTGCATCGCTCTCTCGGTCGCGGTGTTCCTTTTCCTGAGGCGCAGCTCTAATTACCGCGCCGGCTACGAGCGACTGCCCATTCGAACGTTATCGTCATCGTCATTGTCGTCCCAGGGTTCCGTTTCTTCTACCTCATCCTGGAGATCACTTCTGTACAACATGCTGATGGTGGGCTTCCACTTTTCCCTGACGAGCCTCGCTTGGAACCGGTATATATCCGTGTACCAGGATCTCCTGGAGTCTGACGTTTCTTTGATGATCAGCCGGGAGGATCTCTACGATAGGCAGACCGTCGTCTTCAGAAGTTCCTCTTTCTGGATCATCGCTCTCGCGTGGAAGATCTTCAATTTCCACGCGATGATGGACTATATGCTTCTAGCAATATTTCTGGATCGTATTTGGGACTACGTTAGACTCGCGTGGTGGCAGTTTCCCACAGTCTTATTTCCGCTTATTATTATCAGCGAGCTTCACTACACGTACACTTACGTGGAAATATTGTCGGCAAACGAGAGCTTACGGTTGTCTTCTTTGCACGCTCTTCCTGTTCTATAACGGTGTTTTCTTCTTAACGTAACTCTCGTTAGCGCGCTTTTATATCCTGATAGTCCTAATAGTGGACGCTCGATAGAAGAGCTTATCTTTTAAAATCATGTTGAATATCTATTTTTTAAAAGATGATTATGTGATTTTTATATTAATAGTGATATTATTACATACATTTTAATTGAAAATAAAAATTGAAACGCAAAAGAAATTAAAAACTAGGAATTTGAAACGTCATATTATCGCGAATTGTAATTTTTTTATTTGAACCGTTCATTTGATAAGTAAGGTAAACGCAAAAATAAAAACATCGTTTTGGTTTAATAATTGACATTTATTTTTCAACGTAGTCTCCTTTTAGCTCGATTTAGTTGGTCCAACGATGTTCGTGGGTCATTATGCCATTTTTATTATGTCCACTGCGGGATTCATCTTTACAGCTCGTACGAACATGTTTAAAGTCGGCAACCTAATTATGAACGGTTTTAAACGAAAGAGAAGAAGAAAAACAAGAACTTTATCTAATTTTGTTTTGATCTGAGTAGCCGTTTTCTCTTTTAATAAGTAAAACTTAATCACTGCACGAATTTCTTGTTTTTCCATTTTTCTGAAAACTATCAAAAGCGTTTGCTTTAGCGGACTGTCACACAAAAACACTGTCACAAGTCACACTGATTTGAAATTTGATATTTACTTGTTTGAAGGATAAAACAAGGATAAATCAAGAAAAGAATTTTGCCAATAATATTGACATCAATGCCTCATTTACCTTACTTATCAAACGCCCTTTGTATATTAATGAACTAATAAAAAAAATAATGTGTCAGTTATCTCGTGTTATTTTGATGTTATGATTTATTACTGTTATTAATAAAATGCATTAAAAAATATATGTAAATATATACATAAAAATATAATATATATCATGTGTATATATATTATATACATATATAAATATACACATGATATATATTATATATATCATGTGTATATATATATGTATATACACAGGTATATATTATATATATACACATGATATATATAAGTAAGAAAAATTTTCAAGTATATATGAACTTAAGCTTTTTTATATAAAAAATATTTTATTATTATAAGTTACTTGTATTCTTAAGTTTTAAATAATAAATTTTTTAGATGTATGATTTTGCTTTGACAAAATAACATGAAAAATATTATAAATGAAAACTGAAATCCGTAAAGGAACTTTTCTTTTCGTAACTTGTTTTTTTCTTATCGCTGCTACACAGACAATTTGCGTTATGTCGAAGTAGGTCAGTTATTGACTGCAGTTAGGTACTTTTATCTAATCCAGTGACAAGAACGTTACCTAACTGCGGCACGAATATAACGAACGTAAAAAACTATTACGTGCACGTACGTAAGATGAAAAACCATAAGTCTCGTAATGCTCTGGATAACATGCGATCAATACCTCGATAGTTACCTTCGATATAAGGTTTCGTCGAATTTTATAATGCTGCGGCTAGTACCTTGTATTATTTTTATAACGAGAATGTATACAATAAAATATTTTTATATAAATGATTTATCTCTGAAATACCTATGTATTCATCTGTTTTATCGTTCCACCCGAAAATAAATCTTTTATTGTAACAATATTTTTCAGTTACACAAATGGATTTTTGCTGTACACCATCATATAATAATAACAAAATATTAATTTATTAACACGCACATTATCAAGTTTTAATTTATTAATAAATAAATATTCTTTTTGTGCATAATATACGTATATTGTGGATACTTTTCATTGAATTTAATTTTTTATACTGTGACATAATGCATAATAAAATCTGATATGTCTTGAAGCAAATAAATATTGTATTATACATATAATACAATTTTTTCACTTTTCAGTATCTTCTCGAAGCAGGATGGTGCGCAGATGGGAAAAAGATCGGCATCACGGAGCCCAGGAGAGTCGCAGCCACCTCTCTGGCGAATCGTGTGGCCGACGAACGCAATTGCATTCTAGGAACCACCGTGGGTTACTGTATACGCTTCGATGATTATACTGATGAAACAACTAAGATTAAGGTACAATACCGTGAACGCAAGACAAATAGGACGCAAACGTGACTTCTAATCGAAATAATTCTAATTGAACGCCATGAAAGATCATTAATTGCACTTTTTTGTTATTATATCATGATAAATATTAGAAACAATATATCAATGTTTTTCTATTATTATAATATTATATTATGTATTAATATAAAATATTAATACATAATATATATTATATAATATTTATTACTTACAATTATTTATTATAATTATAAAATATTAATACACAC
>NJRP01000541.1:0-19308 GCA_003063835.1 Aphaenogaster floridana | reverse complement strand
TTATATGTTCAGTTAATATTGATTCAATTTTTTACATTGAAAATGGTCTAATGTGAGACCGAAACGTCTGTTTATTATCAATAAATTTTACTGACACTTACACCCTGTCACGGCTCATAGCCCGGTTTTTTATTAGTGATTTTAATATTAATATACATGTTTATAATATACATATTTTATATTAATACATATGTGTATATTATTTCGTTACAAAGATTAATGTAAGTTGTATGTTGTAGTACATGACAGAGGGTATTCTTCTAAGGGAACTAATGAGCGATCCGTTATTAACAAGCTACTCAGTCGTTATCTTGGACGAAGTACACGAGAGAACGCTTTTGACTGATATCATAATGGGGCTGCTGAAAAAAATAATCAGGGTAAATTTATTGATGTTTATTGGCAAACATAGCTTTCCTCGCGCGGTACACGATAAATTGACGCTATCTAACGAACGTTACAGAAACGGAAGAGTCTGAGAATTATCGTATCGTCGGCGACGGTTGATGCGGAGGAGCTTCGAGATTTCTTTAACATAAATACGACGAAGGACTCGAGTAAAGATAGCGCAGTTATCATAAGCGTCGAGGGGCGGTTATATCCGGTGGATGTATTTTTTCTGAAAGGTATACACATACGCACAGACAGCCACGAATGTGACTGAAATTATAACTTTTACTGTTTAGGCTGGGTCTACAATAGGTGTTTTAAGCCTTTAGCCTTCTGCTCTAAACTAAATATTTTCCGATAAAAAACTTTGCCTATGCTACTTTAAGTCGTAATTCCTAACTTTTAGGCTGAGTCTCTAATAGATGCAGTAAGCCTTAGCCATCTGCTCTAAGCTAAATAATTTCCGATAGAAAACGTTTCCTATGCTTTAAGCTATGCTTAAGCTCTAAACTTTACAGTTGGGATCTGGCCAACTCTTAGGCCCAGTTCCACAATTTCCAGTTAACTTAACCGGCCGGTTATTCCATTGGAATTGACCAATCGCATTTGTTAATTTTGCTTAACGACAAATGCGATTGGTCAATTCCAATGGAATAACCAGCCGGTTAAGTTAACTGGAGATTGTGGAACTGGGCCTTAAAGCTTAGAAATTACGATTTAAGTTAGCATAGGAAAAGCTTTTTATCGGAAATTACTTGGCTTAGAACAGAGGGCTAAAGGCTTACTGCACCTATATTGTAGACCCAGCCCTACTATTTAATTAAGGCTGTATCGCGTTGCAGAACCAGTGGCGAATTATGTTAACGGCATAGTAGACACCGCTCTAAAAATACATGAAACGGAGGAGTCGGGCGATATCCTGGCGTTTCTCACGGGACTCGACGAAGTCGATCAAGCCGTCTCCCTCTTATCGGAACACGCGAAGCTTATAAAAGACGACAAACGTGAGTAAGACGATCGACATATTAATTTATTTTTCAGCGAATTTTCTAAAGCGCATTATTCAATATCGCGAAACTACACACTAAACTTGTTATTTTTCCAATACTTAAAATTAATTCTCTGCTGTTTCAATATTTCTTATTGTCGTTCATTACAAAGGCGATAACAACAGAACTTGAGAACTTGTAGAACTGCTAGAAAATGAGAGAAAAAAGCTTTAATATATATAATATTTAATTTTAAGAAATTTAAAACCTTGTTAAATCGAATAATTTGTTTCTAGAGAAACTACTTCCGTTGCCGATGTACGGATCGCTTCCGAACGCGGAGCAGCTTAAGGTGTTTTGGAGGGCCGCTAAAGACACTCGCAAAGTTATTGTAGCGACCAACATCGCGGAAACGTCTATTACTATTCCAAACATCGTTTACGGTATATTGACCACGGTATATTAGTGCGCTCTTTTTCCTTCTCGGCGTTTGACTCGACGACATTATGTAACTGAAACTTTGTAATGTACAGTAATCGATTGCGGTTTTGTGAAGATACCGTGGTTCGAAGCGGAAACGCAAACGAACAGCCTCGTTATCGTGCCCGTATCGAGAGCTTCCGCCAATCAACGAGCCGGCCGTGCAGGTCGCGTACGTACTGGAAAAGCATTTAGGTAAAAAAGATAAGCAACCTAGTAATTATGATATAACAGCAATGTATTCTTTTCTGTATTAATTCTAAATATGGAAGTTACTGCGCGGACTGATAAAATATTTTGCAATCTTATAATAGATTATACACAGAAGAGGCTTACGCCGAATTGTTCGAAGCTACTCCACCGGAAATGCAACGGTCAGATTTGGCGCCAGCGATACTGCAACTGAAGGCTCTGGGCATCGATAATGTATTGCGATTCAATTTTCCATCCGCACCGCCCAGCAAGAATCTAGTCACAGGGTTGGAATTGCTTTACGCGTTAGGTGCTATCGATAGTAACGGAGATTTGACGACGCCGTTAGGTCTGACGATGGCGGAGATGCCTTTGGAGCCGGTGCTGGCGAAATCCTTAATCGCATCTGGTATGTAAGAACAGATGTATTAATATATTTTTATATATAAAATGATGCGTTAAAGTACACCATAAAAGTAAAACTCCGTTATAAATCAGTGACCGTCTTCAAAAATCGAATTTTTTCAATCTCTAAAGAATACAGCAGTGGTATAAAATCATGATTATGGCAATAAATTGATAATAAATTTTTTGTTGATAGGTGAGATGGGATGTTCCGAGGAGATCACAACAATATTCGCCATGCTACAAGTTCAGAACATTTTCATACAACCCGGTGGAGGGCAAGCAGCTCTAAAAGCGAGAATAGCGCACCGCAAATTCGAGGTGGAAGAGGGAGATCTTCTCACCTTGCTGAACGTCTACACAGCTTATGAACAGAACAAAACGCCCGCCTGGTGTCAAAAACATTTCCTCAACCAGAAAGCTTTGCGGAGAGCCACGGAAATTCGCGTGCAGATACATAAAATGCTGAAACGCTTAGACATTCCGCTGGTATCCTGCAATGGTATATAGAAATCTGAATTTAATTATAAATGTAATTATATCTATGTTGAATTCTAGTAAAAAATAATTATTCTGGATCTTTCAGGGAGTGTTCAACAAATCCTCAAATGTTTGACCGCTGGTCTTTTTCCTAAAGCGGCGTACTTGCATTACACGGGCACGTATAGAACGGTTCGAGGCAACAAGGATTTATACATTCATCCAAATAGTTGCTTATATACTCTGCAACAACCGCAATGGTAAGTATAAGAGAAATTCTTCTAGATAATTTTATTTTTAAATTTTTATAACTTTTAATTATTTCATTCAATATTTATTCTAGGTTGCTGTTTTGCGAAATTTTGCAAACGAATAAAACTTACATGAAGGACTTGACTGTCATTCAACCAGAAATGTTGTTGGACGCGGCACCACATTTTTACGAGAGAACGTCTATTGAATCTGTGTAAAAAATATAGTTTAAAAATAAAAAGTTTTTGTATAATTGTAATGCTTAGAGTTTTAATTCGGTCATTTTCTACCTCTTATATCTTTCTACTTTGTAAACCTTTAAATTTGAGTCTTCAACATATATAACACGCATATTAATTATAGAGTTTAAAAATTAAATTTTCAAAAGTCGGAAAAATAGAACAATATATTTATAATATATTGTTGGCATTAAATATAATTTTAAGAATTTTAAGATTGATTTTAAGTATTTCTAAATTTTTTAAGTTTAAAAAATAAACTGTATAAATTTAGATTTTCAGAAATAGATAAATAAAGTATTAAGAAAACATACGATTTTTTATTTCTTTTATATTATTATTTATATATTATAAATATATTATTTTATTAATATACTGAATGAAAGTGTTACCGACATTCTTGGACGTGCAACAACGTTGTGCAAGGTTGTCACCAGGGCGCGTTGTAACTTCCATGAAATTGACATATTTTTTATATATTCAACGGTTGCCTGTCTATCGTCTCTAAAGTCTTTATCCTAAATAGAGGTTAGGTTAGGTTAGGTTAGGTTGCAAGTCTTATTCGACTGGTTACACATTACGATCGGTCACAAATTAGATGCCATTATTATTGCAATTTATATTGCTATTATTGTCTCTTTTACTTTATGCATATTTGATTCCGCGTGTGAGCGATTATGGCGTACGTATCATCTGCAAAAGTTTTATAAGATTAAAGTAGACATAAAGTTGAGCATATAACAGGGAATGCAGATATAATTGAGGAAACCATATGTTTCGTCAGTTTAAGCAAAGAGTGTTGTACAGCGTGTTAATACAAAATTTATTGTGTTGCAGGTCCAAAGTTACATTCAGAATAACTCTCACATCCGATCCTAATCTGCCATATAAAGTGTAAGTGGCTGTTTAAGATGGTGTTTTAAATTGCGTAGAATAACATGCAGGCCGGCTCTGAAATCTTTAAGACTATCGACGCGTTTCTCGCGTTACTGCAGACTCCAATTGTTAGTGAACAAATGACTGTAGAGAATGTGACACAAGCTTTCAACTGTGCTCGTTTCGTCGAGGTCACCGTCGCCAAGGTGCAAGCCGAAAACCAAAAATTGCCTTTTGAGAAATGCTTACGTCAGAAGCTCGAGCGAAAGTTATCTCCCCAGAATCAGGACATTACGTGCGCCGATCTGGAGAAAGCCTGCGACAAATTGTTAGAATGTTATTTGAAGGATAGTCGTATTCCTACGCAGATGGTAGACGAGTATCTGAAACTGTACGCGCAACATTTTGAACAGGATAGATTAAATGTCTTCCTGAATCAAGTGATAAGCACTTCTGTTGCCACAAATACAGTTATAGAATCTTTAGGAGAAATAGGAGTATCATTATCTCGCATGGAAGATGAGGCATTAATTATGTCATGGCAAATGGCAGTAGCTAATGGTGATCAAGATGAAGTAATAGAATGCATAAATAAGATGTTAAACGATGGTCATGTTTCGAGACTGGTACACTTAGCGGTTGAATCGCATAATGATACAATTAAGGAATTGGTCGTACAAACTTTTACTTCAAAGCTAATTGACTATGATCCTGAAATATGCATGGCATTAGTAGATACTGAAAAGAGATTACTTTTAAGATTACTTCAGAACAGTACTCAATTTTGCGTAGACTTTGTCGATGCAATATTCTACTTTGGCCGAAACATGTACTTTGTGGATGAGAAGTGGTGTTCAGATTTTAAATTTGAGTACAAACACCTCTGCCAGATAGTGAAAATTTTATTAAACGGCCCACGCGTAATTCGCGAACAAGTGTACAATAGAATGTCTGCTGTCAAAACTCAACCAGACAGTGAGATATGGAGTAATATTGAAACAGATATCTTGAATTGATTTTCCAGATTTGAAATGTTTTGTAATATAAATTATGTTTTGTATCATTTCATAAATGTAATTTTGCATAAAAAGAATAAAAAAGTTTTTTACTACATGTTTTGTTAACGAAATAATTACCAATCCTACATTAAGAAATATTTAAAACATGAGAAATATATATTCACTTCATATATTTGTATGATTTTATTGACATTATGTAATTTCGCCAGCATGTTGTAAAATAAGAAATATATGTATTTTTTTATTAATTGCAGACTTAGCGTACCAGAAAATACTCCGTTTACTGCCGTATTAAAATTCGCTGCTGAGGAATTTAGAGTGCCACCAGCTACATCAGCCATAATTACAGATGACGGCATAGGGATTAATCCTCAACAAACTGCAGGTAGATCTTACAATATACCGCGACGTCTTTACTTTAAGTATACGAGTATCAATCGTACAATTTCTGCTTTCAGGAAATGTATTTCTTAAACACGGCGCGGAACTCAGGTTGATCCCCAGAGATCGCGTTGGATATACTAGATGATTCGTGTAATATTGTATTTATTTTTATTGTATCTTTGCATATTGCGTAAAGAATTATTTTAAAAATTATTGCTGGCGGAATATTATAAAAATGCATATACAGATCACGCCATTATATATAAAGTTACTTATTTACAATAAACACATTCCACATGCTTTCTGAACCAATTGATGTTCAAACCGTTAGTAAGATATATGGATTCTAATATGTTTAAAAACTTTTCATTTTATATTTTTAAGATACAACACGATCATACTTATTAAATAGAGGGTACTTGGGAATCAGACATGATTAGAATTTTTGATAAAAAGATTTTATAGCTGAAATACATGAACGTTATAAGATTGAGATATAAAGGTACATCACTATATGATAAAATTATTTAGACAGCAATGATTTACAGGGCACGAGATCGAGCAGCAGAGTCTCGTACATTTTTTTTTATTATCCATCTCTATCTCAGATCTCGTACTGTAAAAGATTGTGCTTTATTATTCATAATCTGGTCGTAAACGGATAGAGCTTGCTTGAAAACTGCAAAATGGTTACAAATCTGGATTGTGCAATATATAACATATTATACGAATAATCGAATAAAACAATTACATTAAGATATGCAACACTAGCGTACCTCCTTCTTTCATAATGCAATATAAAGTCACGTACGAACGAGACATAAATGGCAGCAACAAATCAAGTTTCGTCTTATTCTTTACCTTTGACACGTATAGAAAATTTCTTAATACTTTCGAATGTTTTGGAACATCTTACAGATCTAAAATATGCAAGATACAAAAAATACTATTGATAATGGATTTTTGGCACTATGTTGATCAAATGTATTCGTGTGCCGAGATATGAAGAATAATGAAGAAGTTATATATACACATAATCATTATTAAATTTTTCACAAAGAAAAATTGACGTTTTATCGCCAATTACAAAACTTATTTTTGGAGGACATAGTACAATCATTTTTATAACGACTAGCTTGTAAAAACACATAAAAACTAGATGAAATATGATCTGAATTATATTTTGAAGTTTATATGAAAAAACTATCGGCAATTATTACATTCAGTATTCTGATAGGAAAGATCATCGTAAAAAAGATCAGTCGTTTTATTCCCAATTAATATCGTTTGAATCTTGCAGAGTGCTCAATGCTCATTATAAATTGAAGTATACTTCGCCATACAATTAAATTACTGGCTTACGATTACTTATTTACGCGTTGTATTTATCTGTTATTTTGTATAATGTCTTTTTGTATGTGCGTACAAGGATACGAAATATCGTAAAAAACCTCTGCCCCACAATTCTGCGACGAGACTGTCATTTGCTCTATTATCACACATATACGATGATAGATTATATTATGACATATACATTGAGACCATTATTGACACCTGGCGTTGCCGAAACGAAGATAAATCTGGCACTAGTGTGGCAGTTAAATAAGTTAAATAAGGAATGTCGACTTTGCCGCGGAATAAATTATTTTTAAAGAATAATAATTGGTTGTAATACTGTTTTTCTTATTAACGACAGATTGGATGTTAGGTCTGTCGCTTCACAAATGGCACATGTTGCAAATTTTTTTTCTCGTTTACATAGCGAATCGATCATTCTAATACATACTCGATATATAGCGAATAATTAAATACTCGTCAATAATTGTCTCTGACACAATTGATATCGTTCACACTCGGTACTGAAAAGCGTAATGAATATATTAGCATACTTGCTCTAAGAAGAATTACTCATCCACTGAATTTCCAAACTGATATTCATTAAATAGATGGATGAAACTATTGTCAAATCGTATTATAAGTTTCTCAATTCTCTTGACAATAATTAAGCATATCCTACATCTAATATAATTTCTACAGTGATATACTATAGAATACTATAGAGAATTATTTGTAGCTAGAAATAGATAAGTGAGAAAAATCAGCGGTTAAAAAACATGATTTGGGACTAGAGCTATAATCACGCATTTTGGTTTTATAAGAACAGTGTTATCATATCGACACTGCACTATATCGAATATTGCATATTGCATTACGCCGGATTAAAATATCTCCTGTGCCATTCATTTCGTTTATCTTTTTACTTTAAAATAATGTGGATTTTAACAAGGCCTGGATTCTTATTTCTATGCATTGAAAAATGCGTTTACAAAATCTTAAGCTAGATTTATATGAAAAAATGAGTATTACTTGTTGTAAATTGATATAAAACACTGTACTTATCTCTTACTTCCCCCGAAATAAAAGAAAATCGTTGGAAGTATATTTCTCAGATACAACTGCCTCTCACTCTATACACAGTAACACTGCGATATTCTTGCCATTCGCGCGATATATAATTCTAACTTATAAATAATTTATGCGGCTCGAACAACTACGTTTTAGATTTTCACCTTACCAGTTTGCACCTATCCACAAGTCTTCAAGTCTTTTCACTCATCCTAAAATAATAAGTTTTAATGTTAATCATTGTCAATTCATGTAAATAAATTTTGTACAATTGTTCTTTCAACTTCAAAACTTATTGCTTCTTACTACCATTTTTATTGAAATGCAAAAATGATATTGCAATTGTACACTCACATATAGTATATGTAACTACTGAAAGTATAGAGAGTTATTAAACTACTATGCGATAAATAACTACTTAAGAACCCGAATTATATCACAGCAAATGAGAGACCTACCCATTCATGTTCCTCAACACCTTCCATATGATCTTGTTCTAGTGAACATTGGATGACATCTCCCACAAAATGGCTCATAGTTTTCTGGATCTGATGCACACATACCACACAATACGCTCAAACATGATATCACATAAAAGCAAGAATGCCTCTAGGACTTTTGATAATAGAGCCAATAGGAAATTTATAATAGAGAAAATTGTTTTCTAGATAGTATCAAAGCATTTTTTCGAGTAATTTGATGCATCACATTTTGTATTATTGAATAATACCATCAATCGAGGAACAATTTATGTAGTTCAAGCTGCTGGTCACACTTTACAATGTTGCAAATCATTAGAAAACTACATATCAATGTCGAAGCTTATACATGCAGTCGTCCAATCGTGATTTTATTCCTCAATGAAGTCCGATATCACGAATATGCGATTATATCTTGTAGGAAATAATTTTTACACCAATATCCATTTATAAAATACATGCAAAATGCGTAAATTTAATTGTTGTCTTACCTCTTCCTGTTTTGCTTTAATGTCCGGATTCCACCCTAATCTATTGAAGGGTTGTGTAGTGATACCGAAAGGGATCGATGGTTTGCTTGCAACTTGGGGAGGTGTAACTGCACTTTGGGTTGATTGATTCTCAGTTACTATGAATAAAAACTCGCATGTATCTCACAGATGCTCCCTTCTATTTTAACACAATACAATATCTTTTACTTACAATTATCCATACCAGGTGGCTTAAGACTCATTCTAGACGGCTGTTTATTGCCACCGTTAAACCACTCCGACGCAGATAAAGTCGGTTTCCAGATAACTTTAGTTGGAGGAAAGAGATCGTCTTGGAATAATTCGCTCTAATTGAAACAAGTGAGTACATCAGCGCCTTCATGTCGATGATTTCATACTATATATGTATATATTAGTCATGCGTAGTATATACCTTTATACGCGGCACGGTAAAGCTTAAAGGCTCTATTGTGTTATTTGTTAGCCTCAGAGCAGAAGCGAATTCCACGCTGGCCACGTCACATTTATTTTTTGGAAGGAACGACAAGCCCTGGTGCAAGCTGCTGCACCTGTGGTGACTCAGTGGGCAGCAATATGGAGCTTCCTCGGTTACTTCAAAAGCATATATTGTAGAATCGCCCTAAAAACAATATTTCAAAAAGAAATCTAAGATTATGGCAAACTTCTCATGTAATTAAAATTGAATGTGAAAAAAGAATCTTACACGTCCAGTTAAGAAAAGCGTGGAGCTATCCTCGTCATAATATGGCATTAGTATGGCAGGCGAGACATCTAATCCAACAGTGTTCAAGGGAGTGTTCAAATTGTCCACTTTAAATACGTAAATCTGTCTTTCAGAAACTCTGAAAAATAAGATTTCAGTCATATTACTTTTACTCTATATATTTCTTTTCATTATACGTGAACAAAATATGTGGTTCTTCGTTGTGCTTACTTGTCAAAGCCCATTACGACGAGATATTTGCCTTCGAGCGCCCATATAACCCTCGCACCTCTCGTTCCGACGGGACCCTTTCCCTCTTTCACGGGAACGTCACTCGATCGAGGTTTATAGATTCGCAGTTTACCGTCTTTGCATGTGCTGGCAAGATACTGACCGCATGGTGACCATGCTAGGCTAAATATTTGATCAGTATGACCGATCAACGTGATTTTCGCAATTGCCGTCTCGGTAGATGATAAGAGCGACAAATCCCAGATTTTGACAGTCATATCGTACGAAGCAGATGCGAGAACATTTGACGCCAGTGGATGAAATTTGATCAGATAAATCTTATCGGTATGGGCTTCTATGATGTGTTTCGGTGCGTTTGTTGGTTCCGCCAAACCAGACTCGGGTAATTCCCACAAGCGAATTATTCCGTCGTCACAGGCTAGCATAAGCAAATTTTATTAATCTTTCAAAAATCTAGTAGAATAATATACTTCTTTTTTGTTATAATTTTCAACTTCTATATTTACCAACTGCTAGTCGCTGATTATTAAACGGATCCCACTGAAAGTCCATTACAGTCGCGCCATGAACTAATGCTGGCATAACTCCATCAGGTAGTCTTCCAGTTTTCTTCAATTCCAATACTGCTATCTTTCCACCTGGGCCACTCAAAGGTACAGCCACTCGATCAGGATTAGCTGTAAATTTATGAAATGAAGCCGGTAGGTTCATCACATTTAAAAATCTTCAGATCTAGTTTTATTGAGAAAAATATAATTTTACCATGAAAGCCATCACATTCGCCTGATATTTGGCGACTGATATTGCGTATATTCTCAATGTGCGTAGATTTGTGTCCCGGAGTACCTTTCAAGTGCCGAAACTTGGATACTCTTCCTGTATAACAATCAAGGAATTTGCATTAAACATATCAAGAAAACAATTTTCGAAGTATCGCAATTCTTACCGAAAACTGTCGACGTCCTTTTTGAAGCTGGTGTCACAACGGGCTCCACCTTTTCCAACTTTGGATCCATACTCTGCTGTCGTAACATGGGAATGCTCTTCTTCGTTTCATCTTCTTTGATTACTTCGCTCTTTGCCTTGAAAGAATCTCTTCGTCTCAGCATGGTTGGCGAACCCATTGCCTTCTCCGCCAAATTTCCATCGGTGACGGACACAGATCGACTCTCGTAAAGGCGCCGCCTTTCAGCGATTGAGTTTCTGTTCACACCACGTTCGAAATTCCCAATATCCTCGTTCTCGGGCGATTCGTCCTTCACTTTCGTCTCGAACACTTTGCGTCTTTCCGCAGTGCTTGGTGTCTTCGGTTTATAACCAGAATCGCTCGAATTAGCATCTTCTTCGATGGAGCTCGAGTCACTCTTGCCATTTTCCGTGTCTTTTGCGCGCTCGTTAGGTGTTAACGTCGGCGACTTATCTGCTTCTGTATTATGCTCTACAGTATTATGCTCTACAGTATTATGCTCTACAGTATTATTAATTTCATTTTGATAACCATTGGTGTTGCTGTCGTTATTCGGTGCAATTGGTACAGAGAAGACCTTGTCAAATGAAAATTCCTGGCTGCTGGATTTTGCCTGGAACGGTTTAGGACCAAGTCGGGGCTAAAATTAAAAAAAAAGAAACAGGAAAATTTTTATTTGTCTCTCTATTCTTTAAGAATTGTTATTGTACTGACTGTTAGTAATGATATGACAATGATATGATATGAATGTGATATAGGAGGAAACTAGCCGCATGCAAAAGTGTCACGCGTTGTCACAGAAATCAGATACCCTATGTAACATTAATTTCTTTTTTAAGTTATAACCTTATATCCGCCGATCGCGTTAGGATTCACTGATGTAACTACTGATCCGGGATTTGGCGATGTACGAGGACGTGCCACCGGTTTTGGTTCCTCCTCGGAGATACTGTTGGTTCTTGATGCTCTCGGTAAAGGTTTCGGTGGAACGGTTTGCCCCCCATTTTGTATCTTGGTCTTTTCTTCCTCCGCCTCGGGTGGCTTTTTCGAATCTTCAATCTTCTCGGTATCGTTCTCTATATTGTTGTCATTTTCGATCACGTTGCTCTGCGCTTTCGAGAATCCTTTTGGCCCGGTAATAACCAAGGGTTTCGGTGGCCGGTTCGTTTGTTCTACTTTAATTTCGTGCTGATTGTCTTTCAGCACCGCTAAGTTCCCTTTGTGTACCTGGAGGTACGGTAAATTCCTTAATGACCGCAAACCGCATGCAAACCAAACTACACTGTCCGATACTATGCACTTTTGATATACATTTCTGCATAATCGACGCGATAATTTAAAGACAGCAACAATTTGGCTACATTCACATTATTTTTACACATATGCACATGGCTCGCATTTTTGTACAGAATAGACAGCAATATACAAAAAAAGATACAAGTAAGCTCCAATAACTAAAGCTTAAAGTATCTTCTAATTAAATTTGTTAAAAGGAAATTTACAAAAAGAGATTACCTCATGACCGTATAGATAATACAAATGTTTTTTTACATTTCGTACTATTACTTACACTGTAGAATAAGCTACAACATCAATTGCCACTTATATTACACGTGCCAGGAATAATAGTTTGAATGGTGCTAATGTATAAATTATAAAACATATATTGGATATTTGAAACGTGAAAAAAATATACACAGAATATGGAGAAAGAAACTGAATAGCGCAAAAAATAAATGTATACATAATTAGTAATAATCAAATAATTTTATAAATATGAATTCCTGCAAAGAATTAAATATAGAGATATAAAATATTATATAATAAAAAATATTTCTTCTTAAATTATATCCTACATTTATATTCTATAATTATATCTCTTATATTTATAATACATAATATAGTACCAGCAACCACTAAAAAATTTAGTATTTTATATAATCATAAAATGTACATTGCAGACATTTGTTATATAAAACTACTTAGCAAGCAATTTTTAAATAAAGTTACGGTGGTTGTAATACTTCTACAAACAAAATAACTGATTTGTATAAAATAAATGACACCATCAAATTGATTTTTTTTCATATTCTAATTTTAGAATATCACATAAAGTCTACTTAAAAATACTTATTAAAATAGGCACATTGTACGAAGCAAATAGATGAATAAATTGATATCACAATTCAATATTTATTCTCAAAATCCAGTTATTTTGGAGCAAATGAGATGGTAATGCGAAAAAATATTGTGATGATGAAAAGCATGCAGTGATTGATGATTTGAATTTAAAGCAATCATATAACTGATATTTACAAATAAGCAAACAAATCTTTTTAACGATCAAAGCTACCTCAAATATATGTCACGTCAAGAGCGATATTGGAACTTCCAAAGCATTTATTAAAATGTTTACTCACAGTAATCGGTTCTTCGCCTTTGTTCCTTTTAGCAGGATCTAGAGATATCTTTGGTACAGGTGCATTATGACCCTTAATCCACGCTGTTGCATTATTCTGAGCAATAGGACCAGTTGTGTCCGGATAAATGTCTGCATGAAAATCTCTGTATGTCTAAAATTTAATGTTTATTAAAAAGTTTAGATATATGTTGTATGTGGCAATTCATTCAGAGACAGTATTCAATACAGCTTACTTTTCGTGGAACCTGATACATGATAGGAATCACCATGTTGGAGGTGAGCTGTAACAGCCTGTTAACTTCAGCCTGCATTACATTTAATGCTCGTTTAGGAACCAGGCATACTCCTTTAGTTTGCTCACCACTGTGACGAATCCCTTCTACTAAATAAGGATCTCTATCTGTGACTTCCATGTACATAATAGTGGTGTCTCCTTTCCCAGCGAGGAAGAGCATATTTGTGTCAGAATCAAAAAGTGGCATCAAAATGCTACAAAATATATTATACAAATAATTATTTTCACGACAGTACTTAACTTAGCGATACTGGTTAAGTAAATCTCAAGTCTTTCCAGTGGAAATTGAATTCGGTTCATATTTACCCAGTACTACAATCTAATTCCAATGTTTTCACTGGCTCATTTAAATGCCTCAAGTCCCTAATGTAAACTTGACGAAGTCTTGCTGCGTCAAATCCTGTGGTGAGTATTCTGTCGCTGTTTAGCCAGACTATTCTGGAATCCTTAATACTTTGGTGACTCGAGCATGAATTGACAATACATGTCGATGCGCGCGGATCTATGATCCTCAGTTGTTTGTCCTTGCAGCATGTCGCTAAAACGGTACCGTCCTCCTTCCAACTTACAGACTGAATTACTTCGGTGTGGTCGCTATTAGCTGTAATTTTTCACAAATTTTATGAATAAGAGTAAAGCGGTGAATGTAAGTTCAATAAAGTTACAAAATATTTACAGAATAATTCCTGTTGCGAGAGAACATCCCAGAGCGAGAGATTAGTGAATGATGCAGTGGTCAGAAGATGTTCGGCAGAAGGATGCCAGCATACTGTTTCCACTCTTCGTTGACGATGCGAGAATATGCATTCTGGATTGCACAAGGATTCTTCTAAGCCACTTTCTGGGATGTGCCACAACTTTACCTAATTATACAAACAAAATTAATATAAGCTCTAGAAAAATACAAATTTTTAAAAATAATATTTTTCATTTCTTCATTTTATATTTGCTGAAAATGAAGTTCTAAGGTACTAACGAGACAATCCTGAGACCCAGTTGCAAGCAAGCCGTCGTGAAATGGAGAAAAATCCATATCCGTCACAGTATCTGCATGTGCATGAAGCAGAGGCATAGTCTTGCTCTTTCTGCCACAATCCTCCAGCGGCAGTACTGCCAAACTGGATCCTTCAAAAGAAAAGTTTTGTTTAAGCATTATTTATGAATAAATTAAACTTCAGGAGATAAGCCTGTTATAGATAAACACAAGTTTACCGTTATGATCAACATTGAATGCCATGAATGCCGCAGATGCTGTTACGTTATTCCCATAAGTCTGGTACGATCCCACGGAAATATCCCGAATGCAAGCCTCCGGCTTGGGAACGATCGGCGCTGCATTTTTATATTTGGACGCTTTGAAACGCCAAGCCATTTTGACACTGCTGACTCAGTTTAAATGTCCGGACAGTCCACTTAAATCATGTAACCTGGAGGCAGTAAAAGCAGGTTACATCATAATGGAAATTTCATTAACAACGAATTTCGCGAAACATTGGACGTAATTAGATATTATTTTCTCTTCAACACTCTTAAAAACGTGCGATTATCGCAAGTACGGTAAACCATTTGCCGAGCATATGTAAAGAGTATTTGACAATTTTTGAAGAGACATACACCAGGCACAACTTGGGGGCAAGACAAAGGCGAGCGTCCGATCGGAAACCCCTTTACGGAGATAACTCTCGCGAGAAGAACTCCGTTCCTCAACCGTGATTTCGCGCAGGGACACTCGAACACATGCGAATAATTCGCTGGGCGTTGCTCTCGGCGCGGATGATGGTAGGGAGAAAATCGACGCCGGAGTCTCTCTCTCTCGAGGCCGGGCATCAGCGGCGTCGGTGACAACAAGCGTACGACGCCGACGCCGATCCACTCGTCGGGGTCGGGGCCGCTCGAGCAGAGCCGTGCGTGACTAATAATTTGGGGGTGGAGAACCACCCTACCCTTCGTGCGACGTGTCGGTGTAGGGGCCGTAGATCGCCGCTTGGCGTTGCCGCAATGACGCTGTCAGCAGCGACGCGTAAATCGGCGAGCAAGAGGCGCGACGGAGCTGCGGGATACTCACGGGGATTCGCAAGTCGAGGCGTGTTCACACGCGCCGATCTCTGACGCGCTTCCGCGGCGAGTATCCAAGAATGCAGCCGGCTATGAACACGAGAGGATGAGAGCCAGGCGTCACCGCTCCACGTTACTCCACCGAGCTCCGACCAAGCTCTACGGTTGACAGCCGGAAGCAGGAGAGTCCCCCTCCACCCTCCTTCGAGGCGCCGCACTTTATCCCTCCCCCGCGATAACATTGTTTGAAGTCTCTTGCAGATACATAGGCGATCATTTTCCTCGTATATTCGCATTGCCGTTGCTCAATATACATTTCAACATCGTGTCCATGTTTATTTTTATTTATGTTCATTTATTCAACACGTGTATATATTTTTTGATATCAGTATATATTTTCACGAATAAAATTACGGAATTAAGATATGTAGGACGGAGTGATACAGACCTAAAGAAAAGTTTGCAAATTTTATGATAATGATTTCATGTATAGTAGAAATAATGTCATTCTTTTAGAAGAGCCAGCTGCAGTAGAGGCATCACTTTTAATGAGGATAAGTCTGCTAACACAGCCTGAAATTAAGAGAATGGATACTGAATAAATAAACATATACAACTGCATAAAATTCATTTCATTTCATATGAAGACCCGGGGGGAAAAACAAGGAATGTCAGTTTTATACTTTTTGAGTAAAATTAATTTTAAAGTTTGTTATTTCCCCTATACCCGAATGTTCTACCTTCATTTTTTCACTGATTAATACAGTTTTTAATCTAAGATGTACATCAGTTTGTAGTATCTCATACGTTCATTTCCACCAATGTAGATTAACTTTAATCTCGGTTTAACTTACTCTTTATCTTTTTCTAATTCTTAGAACTAGAAAAAGATAAAGAGAAAGTTAAACCAAGATTAAAATTAATCTCATTGGTGGAAATGGACATTAAACGCTACAAAATGACAATCATATCTCATTTTTAATGAAACTGACATTCCTTGTTTTCCCCCCGGGTCTTCATATCATTTCTGTACCTCTACATTCTGTTGGGTATTAACTTGCAATAAATTTTCTTTTCGAAAACTCAATATCGTCACCGCCAATAGCGGAATAATTTCCAAAGAGTCATAACCGAGAATTAGATCCCAAAGATACAACAGTTGTTCAGGCGGTAAATGGCCACTGAAGCCTCTCATAAGCCATTTGAAAACTATCTTTATGCTGAAAATGCATACGTGTTAAATTAATGGATTGCGCAAATAATACTGTAGGAAAAGAGAGGTAAACTCACGGTTGAATGTGTATATTTTTGAAATGGGTCCACAACTGCGGTTCATGGCATTGCAGTAATCGTTCAAAAAGTAAGCAAAGGGCAACTATGCCTTGCTCATGGCTCGATACAGTGTGCAAACGGAACCAATATCTTAAGTAGAACGCACGGAAAGTATAATACATAGCGCAGGGATCATCATATAAGTAACAAAATGGTGTAGCTGGCATGAAAATATTAATTAATTAGATTCAAAGATTATGTGATACTTTTTTTTACAACTCCTTACCATACATTGTAAATCCGTGAAACGGAATAACACCACTTGGTGGAAAGACCAAGGTATTTTCCAGCGTCGCTGGCTTGCCTTGCAAAACCGCGTGGATCACTTGACCCCCGGCACTTCTATCAGTCGTGACTGGTGCAAGTATCTCTGAATCTCTTGAGAAGCACAACATTGTCTTGTACAAAACGTCTTCAAATACAAAGTATTGATCATCGTTTCTCGCCGTTAATTGTACATCCTACGGTTGTATCAACGCAAGATGTTTCTCTTTGTCTCTTTTATTTAACAAGGAATAATGTAATTTAAAAAGTATACAAATTACCATTATTATAAGCTTGTCTACCACAATATCATATTGCAAAACCATATTTTTCAATTCCTCATAATATTCTATATCCTAAAAGAAAGAAATTATCTATATTGATAATCAGAAATATTAATCTTTAGCACAATGTGCAACAAAGATATTAGTCATACGTTATCTTTGATAACAGATCCGAGAACGAGTGACCAGATACGACCGCGCAACGCTCGAGGAGATCCTTTTTTAAGAAACTCTTGAGCAATCGGGGCGTGATTCGAGTTCAATACTTTTTCGCCGATGTGCGTTCGCTCGGCTTCTAAATTTGGAAAATTTTCTGTGGCCGGCATATCGGGATTTATTCCTAGTAATGGCATCCCCTGTGCTAATTCTGAGTACATACGCCTCTACACAAAGAAATGTTTTATATATACATACAGATGCATAAATTAGAAATTACAGAAGCGTTTGGATAACATTCGTACCAATTGCGCAAGCGTTTTTACACTAATTTGTATGTGACTGAAATCCCAATTTAATTCGTCTCTGAAACGTTTCAAAAGAACTTGATATAGATATATTTTTATTCAAATAAAGCTGATTTGCGATTTCTATACAAATCTATAATTACACACGACTGCTTTTTGAATGAAGGATCACGTATGGAGAACAATACATCCAGGAAGTCCTTCGGCGCGTACAATGGCCGATATTGTGACAGATCTGAAAGTTATGTCCTGTAAATAATTTCAAGCAGAATTTACGTTGTATCTTTAAATTCGATGTAACATTTACCGATGTCGTAAGTGCTCAATTCATTCCACTTTTCGGCTAGCTCGTCCCTATCGGCAGTGGGCCTTATACGAGCCAGTGGAATGTTCAATTCGCTGCATGTCGAGTTCAATGATTTCTGTATGCGTCGTTCCCATTGAATTTGAGTCTTCTTTAGATAGCTCAGGTCAGCTGCCTGTATATGCGAAACTGACCGAGAGTGTAGCGAGCCCTACAAAAAGAGAGAGAAAAAGAAAGAGATCTGTTTAGATGGGTTACATATTCTAGAATTGAGAAGTTAATTGAGAAGTTCATTGGGAAGTACTACCCGCGATCGCGCCCAGTGAAACACCGTGTTTCGGATCTCCGTTTCCAGGCCATTATCCTTGAGTGCCGTGACCAGCGAGTTCTTGAAATCGTCCTTGTTCACGGCGGGCGACGCGACAAGTTTCTGCGAAAAGACAGATGGGGAATGCAATGCCTCCGCTTTCGACAAGTGTTCGAAGACGAGTACCGGGCACATACTTGTATCTCATTGTAAAGCGCCCTATAGTTCGACATACTCTGTATGTCATCGGTGAGCTTTCGCGCCGTCTTGTCGAGCGAACTTGCGCTCTCCGCGATCCTCTCGTCCATTTCCCTTCGCGGAGTCGTCCCGTGAGCGCGCTCAAGACGAAATCGAAAATGTGCGCCATTTTTAAACAGACGCGGTTTCCGGGACAACGCGCCCAGTGCCGGACCTGGGGGCCTATGGGCGACAGCACACAGGACGCGTTAAGGTGGAAGCACATAAAATTGCAGGAGCCATGGGCAGATTGCAGAAGCCATAGCGTATTATGTATTTTTATGTAGATTGAAAATTTAGAAGCCATAGGGCGACAGCA
>NJRP01000540.1:0-10627 GCA_003063835.1 Aphaenogaster floridana | reverse complement strand
TGTCATTTTGATGTTCTTTTATACGTGTTTGTAATTGTCTTTTCGTCTGTCCAATGTATGAAGCATTACATTCGTCACAATTAATTCTGTAAACGAGTCCAGTCTCCCTTTCTTTGTCAAGACTATCTTTGCCCTTTTTTATAATAACATCAAGTTTTTTGGGTTGACTGAGTTGCTTTAGTCTAATGGTCATTAATTTATTGACAAGATTATAAAAAATTTAATTCTATTCAAAATTAATTTGATCTGTATAAGTATTTAATGCAAAAATTAATATTGATTTTCAACACGCAAAATTAACAATTACATATTAATGATTACTTCAACGACAGAATGCATTCAATGGTTTGTGAGCTATTTGTATGACTTTTTGAGGCTATTGGACATTCTTCTTTGAAAATTAAAATCAAATATCTCGAATAAAGGAATTTGAAAGATGAGGTTTTTGCGCCGTTCGAATTTCAGACCACTGTGCGGCGGTACTGTAACTTTCAAACTCTATAACTCGAAAAGTACTTAATAAAAAAATATTTTATTGTAGTGTTTTGGAAAGCTTAAAGCTCTCGAGATAAGCTACAAGAATATGCAATGAAAAATGGGGGTTTCTATTTAAAAAATAAAGTTGACCTTGATCTGACATTGGCAATGCCACCCATGGACAAATTAATACCGTTATTAAATGCATCTTCTTAAGCCTTACAACTTTTGTCTGAAACATTATTTTCTAAAATGCATGGTTTACAAAATATTCGACCGTTTTCAGATTTTTGGAACACCTTGTATATTTAATTACTCGGCTTCTAAGGCCCATTCGGAGAAATGACTTTACAGGTATACACAGTACAGGAGCTCACAAGAATTTTCTTCAGATAATTCGGAGAACGAAAATTCTGATACCGACGTTGACTCGTGGTTGGCTAAGGAAAGTGATAATGAATCGGGGAATGAGGATACAAACTTTCTTGATGAATCCCAAGAACCTCTGGCCAAACGATTGAAAAAATTCAGAGCAGACTTGGAATGGACGGAAAGAGTTTTCAATCCAATGAAAAATCCATTCGTAGAAGACAATGTAGGTGTGCAAACGAATGTTGAGTTGGGTTTTCATAGCACTCCTGCTGATGTTTTTAAAACTTTTTTCAGCATTCAAATAGTGGAAATTATTGCTGCTCAAACAAATATTTTCTATCAGCAGCAACTTGATGCCCTACCCAAATCTCAAAAATTGAAAGGAAATTCGAGAATTGTATCTTGGACCGAGTTGACTGTTGATGAACTATATACATTCCTGTCATTAGTCATCAACATGGGCTTTATAAAAAAAAGCAGCTACGAATCGTACTGGTCTCGATAGTGTAATCGAGACTCCATTTTTCCAAAAGTACATGAACTTACGGAGATTTCAAAGTATATTGTGTCTCCTCCATTTTGCGGACAATACCGATGAATCGACAGATAAATTGATCAAAATTTGACCTGTTGTTGATTGGCTAAACGAGCGTTTTCAGACCGTGTATAAACCGGGTGAACACGTATCCATTGATGAATCTTTATTGCGGTTCAAAGGTCGACTGAGTTGGAAACAATGTAATTTGTCGAAAAGAGCACGATTCGGCATAAAATCGTACAAATGTTACGATTCGATGAATGGATACGTGTATGTTCGCGAATTGTAACTGTGATGTGTAGATCAGGCGCGACACCGTGGTTTACCACGCTGGCTCGACTTAACCGTCGAGGGCTAGAAACTGCGGACTCCAGGAGAATGCACAACAACGTGAACTGCTGAGACAATCGGTTTATTTATTGCAAACACACGACGTACAAGACAGCAGGTTTTGCACTCGCGCTCACTTGTCGCCACGCAGGGCGATTTGGTTGTCACACGTGCCGGGAGAGGATCCTTACGCGCGAGCGATTGCCGTCGCGATCCGAGCACTATCGAGCGGAGCTGAATCCGGCGAAATCGCGTGATCTCGGGGGGGGGGGGACAAGCGCTACCACCCGCGCCGGAAGTATTCCTGTCCGCGAAGGAATTAACTACGGCACGCGGCGCACACCGGGTGATGCCACACCACGGTTGCGATAATGGCGGCGCAATCTATTGTTCGAGCGAGACGCGCGGGCGTAAAGATGCCGCGACGCGTTTATACTCGCATGAATCTACGCGACAGGCGCGTTTGCCACGGACAGAAGCGCGTAATAACGACACAAGCGTAACACGACACGAGCACACGATAACGACATAAGCACTCAGGATGGCCGAGTTGTTATGTATAGCGAAGTTGACGATAAAGTACGAATACGTGTTGCTCACTCGCGGTTCTCTCAGAGGCGGTCGAGCACGGATTTTCTGGTTACCGGCGATCTCGCAATTTGGGAATCAATTAGCTAATCGCATGAGGCCTGCAGACCAATACGGGAAGGCCACGAGATTGGCGGAAGACACTGGCGCTTAGTAAGTGAATTCGCAACTACGGGGGGTAAAGTAATTACCCGCGTGTGCCCACGGATGTCGCCATCGATCCAATTATCGAGCGTCGATCGGGGCTGGCGGCCCGAAATAGCCGCGACGCATGAAATGCCGAACAGTGTACAACCTGGAAATTTATACCGGAAAGGATGAAAACTCTTCTAAAGCCAAGACATCAATGGGAATATCTGGAGCAGTTGTCAAAAGATTATTGGGAGATCTACATGGTCGTACAATGTATACTGACAACTAGTATACATC
Source organism: Aphaenogaster floridana (assembly GCA_003063835.1). Taxonomy (NCBI): domain Eukaryota; kingdom Metazoa; phylum Arthropoda; class Insecta; order Hymenoptera; family Formicidae; genus Aphaenogaster; species Aphaenogaster floridana. Next base: position 7,893 of record NJRP01000540.1, on the reverse strand, counting down.
TCCATATCTCTTGAAGAAGCTCCATGACGAGAAAACAAATGCATATGGGACCGTCAGACTGAATCGGAAATATATGCCGGTTTTGGAAACCAAGGGCTTGGCTATAGGTGAGATGAAAGTTGGCTCTTGTGGTCTGGCGAGATAATAAAATTGTGAGCATGCTTACAACTTCTCATATTCCAAAGTTAGTTCAGACGGATAAAAAGAACCGACGCACAGAAGAGCCCATTTGGAAGCCAAATGTTGTCATTGATGACAATCACAACATGGGAGGTGTCGATCTATCGGACCAGGGTCGGGATTACGTGCACTATCGAATTCGATCAGTCGACTTCTAATGCGTTTCTGCTCTACAGTTTTCTTGGTTCATGCTTATTTATCATAGGATTTTTCTCGTCGTTCCGATTGAATGTAACTAGATCGAAAGTGAAGTAAATATTTTCAGATTCGGTAAAGTTTAATTTTAAGGTTAATATTTATTTAGAGCCACTTTTTTAAATCAAACTGCGGTTAATTTAATCGTTGATTAACTGACCCAATACAGTTGCTAACATGATAAATAAAAACATATTTTATATTATTATATTAGATAGAAAGAGAGAGAATGATTTCTTATCGGCAGAAATGCTATTAGTAACACTAAAAGTAAATCGTCAATTACTTTAATCAGAATTTGATTTAAGTGGCCTTTTCTGTTTCGTGAAAAGTACTTCTCGTGCTCTATTTCGACGTTGGAAAGACTAGCACAAAGATTAGTTGTGCAAAGGTTAGTATTACTAATTAGGTGAAAAAATGTTCCGTTATGCGTTATCATCAACAATATCCGCTTGAATACCAACAAATTATTTTTAATAATAGCTTAATTTTGTTTGATTTTGCAATAGATGCTGCCAGTGTTCATATTTCAACAACATCTGCTTGAATTGGAAGAAGCTGATGCAAAAGTTCGATCATATATTAATGAACGACGATTCCTAAGAGCTCGAAGTGACATATTTGGACCATATGACCAACATTTCATTGATTTATTCCGATTGACGAAGGACATGGTGTATTATTTACTTCAACGACTAACGCCATATATAAACGGCTAAGAAAATCCGATAGCAATTCGACCTAACCTCAAAATATTTGCAACATTAGCATTCTTTGCAACGGGAACGTACCAGCGGCTGATTGGACAAAATTTTCTGTTTCCAATGGCACAATCAACGGTATCAATATGTGTTGAAGAAATATCAAATCTAATCTGCACACATTTAGCAAAAGAGTGGATAGTGTTCCCAACAGTTGCAGCTGACATACAACGTAAAAAGGCAAGATTTCTCGAAGCAACCATGTTTCCTAACACGATCGGTGCTGTAGATTGCACACATATAGCCATGATTGCTTCATCAGAGGAGGAGTATAATTATTTAAATCGCAAAGGCTTTCACTCCAAAAATGTGCAAATTGTACGTATGTTCATAATAAAATATTTTTGTCTGCACATTTATAAAGTTATATTAAATATGTATATATATTTTTACTTATTTGTATTATAGATCTGCGACTACGATTTAAGAATAATGAATGTCAACGCGCGATATGCTGGGGCTACTCATGATGCATATATTTGGAGAAACTCAGCAATCAATGCAGAAATGGAACGTAGATATATTGAAGGTGTGCACTGTTTCCGTTACAAATGTCAGCGCTTTATCTATTTTGTTTAATAGTACTTTGGCTTCTTTTGTAGGAGACACCAACACATGATGCATTGCAGACTCAGGATACCCGCAGCAACCTTGGCTAATGATACCCATTACGAACGCGTTACCCGACACACCAGAAGGCCGTTATACCGCAGCTCTCGTTCGAGCTCGATCTTGCATTGAAAGATGCATTGGTGTACTAAAGGAACGATTCCGATGTATTCTCGGAGAGAGGATGCTGTATTACACACCTACAGTTGTAGCGCGTTCTGTTATTGCATGTGTAACCTTGCACAATATTTGCATAAATGGACGACTACCAATTGATCAGTACATTAATGAAGAAGTAGAGGCCTATAATGCCAATGCTATGCAGAATGGAAACGTAGATCTTTCAGGTCCACTGGCGAGAAGGCGATTCATAGAAACATATTTTACGGACAATGTTTAAGTACAACAATAGTTAATAGTACGAAAGATATGCTAAAAAGAGTTAATACTGACACATGCAAGTTTTCTGAATATTGTTTTATTATAAAAAAATGTATTTTTACTTACATATTATAAACATGTATTTTTACTTTACATATAATACTATTTTGTACTATAATTAACAAGTATCCTGGCTGTGTTCCAAAATTCACTGCCAGTACTGAAAATCTATAGTATACGTTACGTGTACTACATAATTTCAGCGCTGGCAGTGAATTCTGGAATACATCCCCCATTTCCAGCTGGAAAGCTAGTAATAACTGTAATAAATACTCTTCTTCAAATATTTTTTAAAACTTATTTTGCACTTTAATCACATCTCAACGGAGATATATGAAATATATTTAAGATTGAGAGTATGTTAAGTTTGAACTTAAAATAAGGTTAGTGAAAATACGAAGTAGCACATGCATTGTTCGGAGCAAACTAAATTGTGAAAGAAAGAAAACTATTAAATTAGTAAGAATATCTAAAGCGGTGAACGGAATATCTGGAATATCCAATTTTTTGTATTTTTCCTGTCCATTGCTACTTTTTCCATCACTTACGAAAAAAAATGAATTTTTGATCTAGACAAAATGTAATTTAAAATTTGCACATTACCTCGTAATCTTATTATGAAAACACAGTTTCTATCACAAGGATATGATATGTACTTTCTCATTAACTTTAATAAAAACTTTATATATAGCACTTATGCTTTTTAATAATTATATTACAATCATTTTGTGTGTGATCGCAATGGATAAATCCATTCCTGATTAAGTAAGTTATTTTTTGCCCCCGACAGAATGGAAGTAGACAAAATTTTTCACATCTCTGGCAATACTTCCAATATTGCTATCAATGCTTTTGAGAATATCTAGAGTATTGTTGTTCATTATTTCGATTTGACTTGATAAATCGATTTTTCTCTTACGGCTACCGGTTATGTTTGGTGAAGAGCCAATGACATTAGTTGTGTTCTCATTTATTTCATTAATGGAGTAGTTATCAATGCTCTTGTACTTTCTCTTTTGTCCTATTTCGGTATTCGATTTTTGTTGTGTCAAGGTAACTGTTTCTGAGCTTGTATCCATGTCTTTTCGTGTCTCCTGCATTGGATTCTTCTAAAATTATAGTCATTATTATAAATTTGTCCCAATTTTATCCGTGATTAGATAAATTTTAGATGTGTGTACTCTCTAAAGAACAAGAATGTTTGAATATCGTTCAAAAGTCAAATAATTTGAATAATTCGACGTTTAGACTAATTCGATGTATGAGCTTTGATGTACACTAAAGAGCATACCTGGGTTGGAAGACCATACTCCTGTTCTTCTTCGTCACCATTAAATGCCTTCTGGCCCGTTAATTGAAGAAGGCGCATCTCAGTATCGGATAGAGTTAATCCACAGTTAGGACCACCACCGGTACCAGTTTGGGTCTGGCGGATAATTGAATACTTCTTCTTCGTGTTTGATTTCCAATCATTGAATGACTATAACAGTAAATTAGATATATACGTAACACAAATTGTAATTGTCATAGGGTGCTTTCCATTTAGTGACACAAGTCGATACAAGTGTCATTCTGTCTTTGTTATTCTCTTGAACGTCAAGAAAGATAGAACGACGTTTGTGTAGACTTATGCCGATTTGTGTCACTAAATGGAAAGCTCCCACTGTAGAACATATTGCTTATCTATTGATGTACTTTTTTCCATTCGATAAATGTTTTTTAACCCTTTTCAATTGAATTGAGAAGTATGGTGAGAATATCCCATTTCTGGTGTAACATTTTACGTCCTCTAGGTCCACGTAGCTGGTTTGTAACAATTTCATTGTTTTCTTCCGCATACTCCACCCAATGATCTTTTGTTACTCTCATTGTTATACTGTCAAACAATGCACACGATACAAAGATTTTTTTGTCAGTTGTGCGTCGTCTACAATACCAGTCGTACGATACAATCTTAGAGTCGTATTGATGGTCACGTAACCAATTTCATTAGCGTAATACGGCTATCGATATAACTCTACGATCGTATCCAATGACTTTATGACTGCTATTGTAGACAACGCATCAGACAGAATACAGGTACAGCAGCAAAACAAAGCATCATCAGACACATCATCATCGGCTAATTCTACGTTCAATTCGTTTTTTTAAAATAACCTCTCTAAATAATCACGAATTTATGTACTCACGTAATCTCTCAACAAACGAATGAGCCTAACAAAAGATCCTTGAAACAATAATTTTGACTTCTTCTTTATGTCCGAATGTGCCGGTTTGTGTTGGCACTCACGAGTTCTGCAAGTTTCCCCTAGAGTGCCCTAGACCATAGATTAGTCATGTACAAAGAATGGTATCAAATGGCGTATTCCTTCTCGAATTTGAATTCGATTGTGCACGTAATCCCGACCCAGGTCATTCAACCGTACCAATTTCTCCGTAAGTGTAAGAAATGGTATCATAAGATTTTTTCAATCTTGTGCGCGGCGCGACCGCGATACGATCGCGCGTGAGTTTAAGCACCGGTGTCGCCCAGCGCAGGGCGTCGAGCACGTGTTACGTGTATTCAAAGATTTGCTGGAAGGACGGGTGCGGAAATAACGAGGCACTGCGTTGATCACGGTGAACTGGTTAACAGTTTTATTTAGGAATACGCGAAACAAAATACAATTAATTGGACAGAGTCAGGCGACGCGCGAATGGTCGAGGTCGAGCGCGATCTGTCGGATCGACGCGAGACCGACAGCGAATCGGCTGAACGGATATCTTCTTTTGGCACTGGAATTCCTCGACCAATCGGGTCTGCGACGGAAATCTTGCCGAGCGGTCGTCCGACCGCCTTTACGATGCGGAAATCTTGACCGCGAAAGTGCCGGAGATCTTGACGCGGGGGTCCCAGTATCGGCGCAAGCGCGTAGTCGCCGTCGAAGTACGACCGGTCGCACGCCGTCGGATCGCGACCGAGCAGGCACCGCGCGCCCGACGGACTAACACCAAGAGAACTACAGAGTCCAGAGCTGCCGGAATTACCAGACGATGAGGTCGGAACCGGTAATGAACACGAGCTGTTTGAGGGCTGTGAGTGCGGCATGCAGCGCGTACTCGCTTAATCACTCGATCCTGCACAGATCGCAGGTGATCGACACGTGAGGCTGTTGCTCACAAGCGAGTGAATGACGGCGATAACGAGCGCTCGGTTGCGAGATCGCCCAATTCACTCCGCAAATGAACATTGGCGGACAAACACTGTGGGCGCCGTATAACGCGGAGCGTCTCAGTGATGAGGGAAGAGCCGTAGATCGGATTTTCCGGACCGATCTATGATCGCAACACGCGACTCTCCTTAATCGCAAGTCTCCTGGAGGACATTAACTATTGTCGTAAGGTGAAATGAAAAGATTGAGCTCGGCGGGCCGCACTATGCTAAGCGGATCGTCGCGGGTGCGAGACTGAATATTCGGTGGTCGCAAATATTCCGTCGACTCGAGCAGGGAAGCAAAGCGGGCGGAATTGCAAAAACACGAAGGGCTCCGATTGGCCCGGAAGCGATAGGAAGTAATCGGAAGATCGCTCCGCTAGCTCCAAAACCGCGAAAACAACGAGCTGTTGTCAGCCAACCAGTTAGGCATTTAGTTGGATATTAGGCGTTTAGCAATAATAAAAAAAGCCTTTCGAAAGACTAAAAAATCAAATAGTCTTTCGAAAGAATAAGGAATGCCAGATCGCGAAAAACACGAAAAACGCGAAATTACACGATGAAAATAGGCCGAAAAACCCTTTGTACGCATGTCAATCGCCTCAAAGCATTCATAAAACAATAAAAGGAAAAGAAAAAGCAAAATGATTCACCAAGACGGAAGAAAACACTATCGGCAGCATCCGGAAAGCAGAGTAAAGAAAAACGCACAACAGAGGCACAATAGTTATTTGTGTAACAAGTGCGGGAAGTTGACAATTGAACAAGAGCGCGGAGTAGACGCACGAGCCTTCGGCTCGTGCGATCACCCGTACAAGTGTATAATTGTCAACTCGCACTTGTTACACACACTATTTTATATTACAAGTGCGTCTAAAGTTTAAAGGAGGACTTGTGGGGGAAAAAGAGAAACAGAATGATTGGGAAGTAAGGAGTGTAGGAAATGAGTTGTGTGGGAATGAATGAGACTGTGCGGGAATGAGATATTACCGCACTGTTTCGAGTGGAAAATTTCTCTGTGTGGAATTGGTTATTTTCTACACAGAAGACACGCGCGTAATGGGCCACTTTCCACGCACGTGTAATATAAAAAAGTTGGTTTTAACTGTGCACTAAAAGTTGGATATAACTAAAACATTAAAAACACTAAAGTCACACAATATATATATATATATTAAATGGGAAGAAAATATATAATCCTAATCATCGCCTTCCGCCCGGGGCAACGGGCGGTCCGCCCCGCACATACACCTCTCCGTCGAACTGAAATTGTGAATTTTCCTAATCACTGTTCAGCTCACTCGGGTTCACAAAACGGAACACGCGAACATAAGGAAGTATCCGGATCATCGGAAAGATCCACCAAGCTCCCCACACAAAAGTCCGCCGACACCGACGGATCGGAAGGGTCGACCTCTTCCGCCGGGAAGTCGGCAAGGAGACTTCCAAAGTCGCCAGAAAAGCCCGACCGATTATCGGGAAAAGCAGACAAACCGTTGATCGGCTCGTCCACAAAGTCATTATAGGCCTCGTCTACGGTCTCGTCTTGGACGTTGTTGTCCGAGGCGTCACTAGACGGCTCCAAAAGGAGTGGCAACCGTTTGACCACGTTGATATTGACCACAATCCCGATTGACCACGTTGATACTAATCACGTTGCGATTGAACACATTCCGATTGACCACGTTGATAATGATCACGGTCCCGATTGACCACAGTCCCGATTGACCACGGTCCCGACTGACCACCGTTCCGATTGACCACCGTCCCGATTGACCACCGCCCCGATTGACCACCGTCCCGATTGATCACCGTCCCGATTATTTGTATATTTGCATATTTAAGTACATGATTGAGTGTACAGGGGGGCTGCGTCCCCCAGACCACCCCTGCAAAAATGTAACCCAACCTAACCTAACCTGTGTCAGTCGGGACCGTGGTCAATCGGTACAGTGGTCAATCGGGACGGTGGTCTATCGGGACCGTGGTCAATTGGGACCGTGATCCATCGGGACGATGGGCAATCGGGACGGTCGTCAATTGCAACGTGGTCAATAGTAACGTGGTCAATCGGGATTGTGGTCAATCAGGACGGTGGTCAATCGGGATAGTGATCAATCGGGACCGTTGTCAATCAAGACCGTGGTCAATCGGGACGGTGGTCAATTTGGACCGTGGTCATTCGAAACCCGTGGTCAAAATCAACGTGGTCAATCGGAACCGTGATCAATATTAACGTGGTCAATCGGGACTGTGGTCAATCTGGACCGTGGTCAATCGCAACGTGGTCAATATCAACGTGGTCAATCGGGACAGTGGTCAAAATTAACGTGGCCAAACGGGACGCTCCCCTCCAAAAGTGCCTCAGTAGGGTAATAGGGCGGGTTCTAACGCAGGAGCTCCGAGGGGGGTAGAGGGGAAGGGAGTCCCGCGGCACGGGGTACTCCATGCCTGATGGTAGCGGGGTCCGCGGAGCAAGGGAGGGGGGAAATGCGTCACTAGACGCAGGGTCTG
>NJRP01000538.1:38473-50746 GCA_003063835.1 Aphaenogaster floridana | reverse complement strand
TTCGAGTCTTTTTTGCGAGATGGGAAAACGATAGCGAATGATATCGCCGGAACGCTGCGCGTGGCGGGGGGTGTATCGGCACACACGTCCCTACCGTTTGTAACGGTTTCGGCTCGTTACAAGTTGAAAAATTTCAATTTCAATTTTTGAGAAATTTTTCTGCGAAATTCTTTGAAATTCAAAATTTTGATTAATGAGAATTTTTGATTAATGAAATTTTTGATTAATGAAAATTTTTTATTAATAAAAATCTTTGACTAATATTTTTGATTAATAAACTTTTTTAAGTTGAAATTTAAACGTTTGAGGTTGAAAAATTTGAATTAAAAACTCAATTTTTGAGGTTGAAAAATACTTTTTAAATTTTTTTAAATCAAAAATTAAATTAAAATTTCAATGTTTTGAATGAAAAATTTCAATTGAAATTCATATTTTTCAAGTTGAAAATATTTTTTTTATTGAAATAACTTATTAATAAAGGTTTGACATTTTTGATTAAAATTTTTTTCTGGAAATTGACGAATTTCACAATTTTAAAGTTGAAAAATTTTAATTTCAATTTTTGAGAAAACTTTTTTTTGCAAAATTCTTTGAAATTAAAAATTTTGATTAATGAGAATTTTTGATTAATGAAAATTTTGATTAATGAAAATTTTTGATTAATGAAAAATTTTGATTAATGATATTTTTGATTAATAAACTTTTTCAAGTTGAAATTCAAACGTTTAAGGTTGAAAAATTTGAATTGAAAACAACTTTTGAGGTTGAAAAATCTTTTTTCTTTATCAAAAGTTAAAATAAAATTTAAGTTTTTGAATGAAAAATTTCAATTTGTAATTTTTCAAGTTAAAAAAAAAATTTTTTTAAATTAATACTCTAATACAAAATTTTAATGACATTTTTGATTAATAAAATTTTTCTCTACAAATTAACGAATTTCACAATTTTGAGGTTGAAAAAATTGAATTTGATTTTTAAGAAATATTTAATTTTTTTTCTCCAAATTACTTGAAAATCACATTTTTGAAATTAAAAAATTTTTTTTATTTTTGCTTGAAATTTCAATTATTTTCAAGTTGCAAAATATCAATTAAAAATATTTTTCAAGTTGAAAAATTTATGTCTTTTTCCTCCAGATTCACTTGAAACTTAAAATTAATGACATTTTTTTGTTTAAATTAATGACATTTTTGATAAATAAAAAAATTTTTTTTTTCCAAATTCAATTGAAATTCAGTTTAAATAATGAAAATTGTTTGTTATTGACTGTTTTAAATGAAAATTCCTTTTTTTTTCTTGAAATTTACTTGAAAATCTAATTTTTGAAATTGGAAAATCTTTTTTTTTCTGAATTTCAATTGAAATTCCAATTTTTCAGGTAAAAAAAATTTTTTTTCTTGAAATTTACTTGAAAATCTATTTGAAATTGAAAAAAAATTTTTTTTTCTAAAATTCAATTGAATTCTAATTTTTTTAAGTAAAAAAATGTCTTGAAAATAATATTTTTGAAATTCACTTGAAAGTTAATTTTATTTTTTTGAAATTGTAAAATCAAATTATTTTTCTTTTTTTTCTCATCTGAAAATCAATGGAAATTCTAATTTTTCAGGTAAAAAAAAATTCTTGAAATTCACTTGAAAATCTGGAATTGAAAAAAATTTTTTTTTCCTCCTGAAATTCAATTGAAATTTCAATTTTTTCAAGTTGAAAAATGCCTTAAAAATAATATTTTTCAAGTAAAAAAACTAATTTTTTTTCAAATTCTTTAAAAATCTAATTTTTGAAATTGTAAAAAAATTTTATTTCTGAAATTTAATTAAAATACCAATTTTTTCAAGTTGAAAAATGCCTTAAAAATAATATTTTTCAAGTAAAAAAACTAATTTTTTTTCAAATTCTTTAAAAATCTAATTTTTGAAATTGTAAAAAAATTTTATTTCTGAAATTTAATTAAAATACCAATTTTTTCAAGTTGAAAAATGCCTTAAAAATAATATTTTTCAAGTAAAAAAACTAATTTTTTTTCAAATTCTTTAAAAATCTAATTTTTGAAATTGTAAAAAAATTTTATTTCTGAAATTTAATTAAAATACCAATTTTTTCAAGTTGAAAAATGCCTTAAAAATAATATTTTTCAAGTAAAAAAACTAATTTTTTTTCAAATTCTTTAAAAATCTAATTTTTGAAATTGTAAAAAAATTTTATTTCTGAAATTTAATTAAAATACCAATTTTTTCAAGTTGAAAAATGCCTTAAAAATAATATTTTTCAAGTAAAAAAACTAATTTTTTTTCAAATTCTTTAAAAATCTAATTTTTGAAATTGTAAAAAAATTTTATTTCTGAAATTTAATTAAAATACCAATTTTTTCAAGTTGAAAAATGCCTTAAAAATAATATTTTTCAAGTAAAAAAACTAATTTTTTTTCAAATTCTTTAAAAATCTAATTTTTGAAATTGTAAAAAAATTTTATTTCTGAAATTTAATTAAAATACCAATTTTTTCAAGTTGAAAAATGCCTTAAAAATAATATTTTTCAAGTAAAAAAACTAATTTTTTTTCAAATTCTTTAAAAATCTAATTTTTGAAATTGTAAAAAAATTTTATTTCTGAAATTTAATTAAAATACCAATTTTTTCAAGTTGAAAAATGCCTTAAAAATAATATTTTTCAAGTAAAAAAACTAATTTTTTTTCAAATTCTTTAAAAATCTAATTTTTGAAATTGTAAAAAAATTTTATTTCTGAAATTTAATTAAAATACCAATTTTTTCAAGTTGAAAAATGCCTTAAAAATAATATTTTTCAAGTAAAAAAACTAATTTTTTTTCAAATTCTTTAAAAATCTAATTTTTGAAATTGTAAAAAAATTTTATTTCTGAAATTTAATTAAAATACCAATTTTTTCAAGTTGAAAAATGCCTTAAAAATAATATTTTTCAAGTAAAAAAACTAATTTTTTTTCAAATTCTTTAAAAATCTAATTTTTGAAATTGTAAAAAAATTTTATTTCTGAAATTTAATTAAAATACCAATTTTTTCAAGTTGAAAAATGCCTTAAAAATAATATTTTTCAAGTAAAAAAACTAATTTTTTTTCAAATTCTTTAAAAATCTAATTTTTGAAATTGTAAAAAAATTTTATTTCTGAAATTTAATTAAAATACCAATTTTTTCAAGTTGAAAAATGCCTTAAAAATAATATTTTTCAAGTAAAAAAACTAATTTTTTTTCAAATTCTTTAAAAATCTAATTTTTGAAATTGTAAAAAAATTTTATTTCTGAAATTTAATTAAAATACCAATTTTTTCAAGTTGAAAAATGCCTTAAAAATAATATTTTTCAAGTAAAAAAACTAATTTTTTTTCAAATTCTTTAAAAATCTAATTTTTGAAATTGTAAAAAAATTTTATTTCTGAAATTTAATTAAAATACCAATTTTTTCAAGTTGAAAAATGCCTTAAAAATAATATTTTTCAAGTAAAAAAACTAATTTTTTTTCAAATTCTTTAAAAATCTAATTTTTGAAATTGTAAAAAAATTTTATTTCTGAAATTTAATTAAAATACCAATTTTTTCAAGTTGAAAAATGCCTTAAAAATAATATTTTTCAAGTAAAAAAACTAATTTTTTTTCAAATTCTTTAAAAATCTAATTTTTGAAATTGTAAAAAAATTTTATTTCTGAAATTTAATTAAAATACCAATTTTTTCAAGTTGAAAAATGCCTTAAAAATAATATTTTTCAAGTAAAAAAACTAATTTTTTTTCAAATTCTTTAAAAATCTAATTTTTGAAATTGTAAAAAAATTTTATTTCTGAAATTTAATTAAAATACCAATTTTTTCAAGTTGAAAAATGCCTTAAAAATAATATTTTTCAAGTAAAAAAACTAATTTTTTTTCAAATTCTTTAAAAATCTAATTTTTGAAATTGTAAAAAAATTTTATTTCTGAAATTTAATTAAAATACCAATTTTTTCAAGTTGAAAAATGCCTTAAAAATAATATTTTTCAAGTAAAAAAACTAATTTTTTTTCAAATTCTTTAAAAATCTAATTTTTGAAATTGTAAAAAAATTTTATTTCTGAAATTTAATTAAAATACCAATTTTTTCAAGTTGAAAAATGCCTTAAAAATAATATTTTTCAAGTAAAAAAACTAATTTTTTTTCAAATTCTTTAAAAATCTAATTTTTGAAATTGTAAAAAAATTTTATTTCTGAAATTTAATTAAAATACCAATTTTTTCAAGTTGAAAAATGCCTTAAAAATAATATTTTTCAAGTAAAAAAACTAATTTTTTTTCAAATTCTTTAAAAATCTAATTTTTGAAATTGTAAAAAAATTTTATTTCTGAAATTTAATTAAAATACCAATTTTTTCAAGTTGAAAAATGCCTTAAAAATAATATTTTTCAAGTAAAAAAACTAATTTTTTTTCAAATTCTTTAAAAATCTAATTTTTGAAATTGTAAAAAAATTTTATTTCTGAAATTTAATTAAAATACCAATTTTTTCAAGTTGAAAAATGCCTTAAAAATAATATTTTTCAAGTAAAAAAACTAATTTTTTTTCAAATTCTTTAAAAATCTAATTTTTGAAATTGTAAAAAAATTTTATTTCTGAAATTTAATTAAAATACCAATTTTTTCAAGTTGAAAAATGCCTTAAAAATAATATTTTTCAAGTAAAAAAACTAATTTTTTTTCAAATTCTTTAAAAATCTAATTTTTGAAATTGTAAAAAAATTTTATTTCTGAAATTTAATTAAAATACCAATTTTTTCAAGTTGAAAAATGCCTTAAAAATAATATTTTTCAAGTAAAAAAACTAATTTTTTTTCAAATTCTTTAAAAATCTAATTTTTGAAATTGTAAAAAAATTTTATTTCTGAAATTTAATTAAAATACCAATTTTTTCAAGTTGAAAAATGCCTTAAAAATAATATTTTTCAAGTAAAAAAACTAATTTTTTTTCAAATTCTTTAAAAATCTAATTTTTGAAATTGTAAAAAAATTTTATTTCTGAAATTTAATTAAAATACCAATTTTTTCAAGTTGAAAAATGCCTTAAAAATAATATTTTTCAAGTAAAAAAACTAATTTTTTTTCAAATTCTTTAAAAATCTAATTTTTGAAATTGTAAAAAAATTTTATTTCTGAAATTTAATTAAAATACCAATTTTTTCAAGTTGAAAAATGCCTTAAAAATAATATTTTTCAAGTAAAAAAACTAATTTTTTTTCAAATTCTTTAAAAATCTAATTTTTGAAATTGTAAAAAAATTTTATTTCTGAAATTTAATTAAAATACCAATTTTTTCAAGTTGAAAAATGCCTTAAAAATAATATTTTTCAAGTAAAAAAACTAATTTTTTTTCAAATTCTTTAAAAATCTAATTTTTGAAATTGTAAAAAAATTTTATTTCTGAAATTTAATTAAAATACCAATTTTTTCAAGTTGAAAAATGCCTTAAAAATAATATTTTTCAAGTAAAAAAACTAATTTTTTTTCAAATTCTTTAAAAATCTAATTTTTGAAATTGTAAAAAAATTTTATTTCTGAAATTTAATTAAAATACCAATTTTTTCAAGTTGAAAAATGCCTTAAAAATAATATTTTTCAAGTAAAAAAACTAATTTTTTTTCAAATTCTTTAAAAATCTAATTTTTGAAATTGTAAAAAAATTTTATTTCTGAAATTTAATTAAAATACCAATTTTTTCAAGTTGAAAAATGCCTTAAAAATAATATTTTTCAAGTAAAAAAACTAATTTTTTTTCAAATTCTTTAAAAATCTAATTTTTGAAATTGTAAAAAAATTTTATTTCTGAAATTTAATTAAAATACCAATTTTTTCAAGTTGAAAAATGCCTTAAAAATAATATTTTTCAAGTAAAAAAACTAATTTTTTTTCAAATTCTTTAAAAATCTAATTTTTGAAATTGTAAAAAAATTTTATTTCTGAAATTTAATTAAAATACCAATTTTTTCAAGTTGAAAAATGCCTTAAAAATAATATTTTTCAAGTAAAAAAACTAATTTTTTTTCAAATTCTTTAAAAATCTAATTTTTGAAATTGTAAAAAAATTTTATTTCTGAAATTTAATTAAAATACCAATTTTTTCAAGTTGAAAAATGCCTTAAAAATAATATTTTTCAAGTAAAAAAACTAATTTTTTTTCAAATTCTTTAAAAATCTAATTTTTGAAATTGTAAAAAAATTTTATTTCTGAAATTTAATTAAAATACCAATTTTTTCAAGTTGAAAAATGCCTTAAAAATAATATTTTTCAAGTAAAAAAACTAATTTTTTTTCAAATTCTTTAAAAATCTAATTTTTGAAATTGTAAAAAAATTTTATTTCTGAAATTTAATTAAAATACCAATTTTTTCAAGTTGAAAAATGCCTTAAAAATAATATTTTTCAAGTAAAAAAACTAATTTTTTTTCAAATTCTTTAAAAATCTAATTTTTGAAATTGTAAAAAAATTTTATTTCTGAAATTTAATTAAAATACCAATTTTTTCAAGTTGAAAAATGCCTTAAAAATAATATTTTTCAAGTAAAAAAACTAATTTTTTTTCAAATTCTTTAAAAATCTAATTTTTGAAATTGTAAAAAAATTTTATTTCTGAAATTTAATTAAAATACCAATTTTTTCAAGTTGAAAAATGCCTTAAAAATAATATTTTTCAAGTAAAAAAACTAATTTTTTTTCAAATTCTTTAAAAATCTAATTTTTGAAATTGTAAAAAAATTTTATTTCTGAAATTTAATTAAAATACCAATTTTTTCAAGTTGAAAAATGCCTTAAAAATAATATTTTTCAAGTAAAAAAACTAATTTTTTTTCAAATTCTTTAAAAATCTAATTTTTGAAATTGTAAAAAAATTTTATTTCTGAAATTTAATTAAAATACCAATTTTTTCAAGTTGAAAAATGCCTTAAAAATAATATTTTTCAAGTAAAAAAACTAATTTTTTTTCAAATTCTTTAAAAATCTAATTTTTGAAATTGTAAAAAAATTTTATTTCTGAAATTTAATTAAAATACCAATTTTTTCAAGTTGAAAAATGCCTTAAAAATAATATTTTTCAAGTAAAAAAACTAATTTTTTTTCAAATTCTTTAAAAATCTAATTTTTGAAATTGTAAAAAAATTTTATTTCTGAAATTTAATTAAAATACCAATTTTTTCAAGTTGAAAAATGCCTTAAAAATAATATTTTTCAAGTAAAAAAACTAATTTTTTTTCAAATTCTTTAAAAATCTAATTTTTGAAATTGTAAAAAAATTTTATTTCTGAAATTTAATTAAAATACCAATTTTTTCAAGTTGAAAAATGCCTTAAAAATAATATTTTTCAAGTAAAAAAACTAATTTTTTTTCAAATTCTTTAAAAATCTAATTTTTGAAATTGTAAAAAAATTTTATTTCTGAAATTTAATTAAAATACCAATTTTTTCAAGTTGAAAAATGCCTTAAAAATAATATTTTTCAAGTAAAAAAACTAATTTTTTTTCAAATTCTTTAAAAATCTAATTTTTGAAATTGTAAAAAAATTTTATTTCTGAAATTTAATTAAAATACCAATTTTTTCAAGTTGAAAAATGCCTTAAAAATAATATTTTTCAAGTAAAAAAACTAATTTTTTTTCAAATTCTTTAAAAATCTAATTTTTGAAATTGTAAAAAAATTTTATTTCTGAAATTTAATTAAAATACCAATTTTTTCAAGTTGAAAAATGCCTTAAAAATAATATTTTTCAAGTAAAAAAACTAATTTTTTTTCAAATTCTTTAAAAATCTAATTTTTGAAATTGTAAAAAAATTTTATTTCTGAAATTTAATTAAAATACCAATTTTTTCAAGTTGAAAAATGCCTTAAAAATAATATTTTTCAAGTAAAAAAACTAATTTTTTTTCAAATTCTTTAAAAATCTAATTTTTGAAATTGTAAAAAAATTTTATTTCTGAAATTTAATTAAAATACCAATTTTTTCAAGTTGAAAAATGCCTTAAAAATAATATTTTTCAAGTAAAAAAACTAATTTTTTTTCAAATTCTTTAAAAATCTAATTTTTGAAATTGTAAAAAAATTTTATTTCTGAAATTTAATTAAAATACCAATTTTTTCAAGTTGAAAAATGCCTTAAAAATAATATTTTTCAAGTAAAAAAACTAATTTTTTTTCAAATTCTTTAAAAATCTAATTTTTGAAATTGTAAAAAAATTTTATTTCTGAAATTTAATTAAAATACCAATTTTTTCAAGTTGAAAAATGCCTTAAAAATAATATTTTTCAAGTAAAAAAACTAATTTTTTTTCAAATTCTTTAAAAATCTAATTTTTGAAATTGTAAAAAAATTTTATTTCTGAAATTTAATTAAAATACCAATTTTTTCAAGTTGAAAAATGCCTTAAAAATAATATTTTTCAAGTAAAAAAACTAATTTTTTTTCAAATTCTTTAAAAATCTAATTTTTGAAATTGTAAAAAAATTTTATTTCTGAAATTTAATTAAAATACCAATTTTTTCAAGTTGAAAAATGCCTTAAAAATAATATTTTTCAAGTAAAAAAACTAATTTTTTTTCAAATTCTTTAAAAATCTAATTTTTGAAATTGTAAAAAAATTTTATTTCTGAAATTTAATTAAAATACCAATTTTTTCAAGTTGAAAAATGCCTTAAAAATAATATTTTTCAAGTAAAAAAACTAATTTTTTTTCAAATTCTTTAAAAATCTAATTTTTGAAATTGTAAAAAAATTTTATTTCTGAAATTTAATTAAAATACCAATTTTTTCAAGTTGAAAAATGCCTTAAAAATAATATTTTTCAAGTAAAAAAACTAATTTTTTTTCAAATTCTTTAAAAATCTAATTTTTGAAATTGTAAAAAAATTTTATTTCTGAAATTTAATTAAAATACCAATTTTTTCAAGTTGAAAAATGCCTTAAAAATAATATTTTTCAAGTAAAAAAACTAATTTTTTTTCAAATTCTTTAAAAATCTAATTTTTGAAATTGTAAAAAAATTTTATTTCTGAAATTTAATTAAAATACCAATTTTTTCAAGTTGAAAAATGCCTTAAAAATAATATTTTTCAAGTAAAAAAACTAATTTTTTTTCAAATTCTTTAAAAATCTAATTTTTGAAATTGTAAAAAAATTTTATTTCTGAAATTTAATTAAAATACCAATTTTTTCAAGTTGAAAAATGCCTTAAAAATAATATTTTTCAAGTAAAAAAACTAATTTTTTTTCAAATTCTTTAAAAATCTAATTTTTGAAATTGTAAAAAAATTTTATTTCTGAAATTTAATTAAAATACCAATTTTTTCAAGTTGAAAAATGCCTTAAAAATAATATTTTTCAAGTAAAAAAACTAATTTTTTTTCAAATTCTTTAAAAATCTAATTTTTGAAATTGTAAAAAAATTTTATTTCTGAAATTTAATTAAAATACCAATTTTTTCAAGTTGAAAAATGCCTTAAAAATAATATTTTTCAAGTAAAAAAACTAATTTTTTTTCAAATTCTTTAAAAATCTAATTTTTGAAATTGTAAAAAAATTTTATTTCTGAAATTTAATTAAAATACCAATTTTTTCAAGTTGAAAAATGCCTTAAAAATAATATTTTTCAAGTAAAAAAACTAATTTTTTTTCAAATTCTTTAAAAATCTAATTTTTGAAATTGTAAAAAAATTTTATTTCTGAAATTTAATTAAAATACCAATTTTTTCAAGTTGAAAAATGCCTTAAAAATAATATTTTTCAAGTAAAAAAACTAATTTTTTTTCAAATTCTTTAAAAATCTAATTTTTGAAATTGTAAAAAAATTTTATTTCTGAAATTTAATTAAAATACCAATTTTTTCAAGTTGAAAAATGCCTTAAAAATAATATTTTTCAAGTAAAAAAACTAATTTTTTTTCAAATTCTTTAAAAATCTAATTTTTGAAATTGTAAAAAAATTTTATTTCTGAAATTTAATTAAAATACCAATTTTTTCAAGTTGAAAAATGCCTTAAAAATAATATTTTTCAAGTAAAAAAACTAATTTTTTTTCAAATTCTTTAAAAATCTAATTTTTGAAATTGTAAAAAAATTTTATTTCTGAAATTTAATTAAAATACCAATTTTTTCAAGTTGAAAAATGCCTTAAAAATAATATTTTTCAAGTAAAAAAACTAATTTTTTTTCAAATTCTTTAAAAATCTAATTTTTGAAATTGTAAAAAAATTTTATTTCTGAAATTTAATTAAAATACCAATTTTTTCAAGTTGAAAAATGCCTTAAAAATAATATTTTTCAAGTAAAAAAACTAATTTTTTTTCAAATTCTTTAAAAATCTAATTTTTGAAATTGTAAAAAAATTTTATTTCTGAAATTTAATTAAAATACCAATTTTTTCAAGTTGAAAAATGCCTTAAAAATAATATTTTTCAAGTAAAAAAACTAATTTTTTTTCAAATTCTTTAAAAATCTAATTTTTGAAATTGTAAAAAAATTTTATTTCTGAAATTTAATTAAAATACCAATTTTTTCAAGTTGAAAAATGCCTTAAAAATAATATTTTTCAAGTAAAAAAACTAATTTTTTTTCAAATTCTTTAAAAATCTAATTTTTGAAATTGTAAAAAAATTTTATTTCTGAAATTTAATTAAAATACCAATTTTTTCAAGTTGAAAAATGCCTTAAAAATAATATTTTTCAAGTAAAAAAACTAATTTTTTTTCAAATTCTTTAAAAATCTAATTTTTGAAATTGTAAAAAAATTTTATTTCTGAAATTTAATTAAAATACCAATTTTTTCAAGTTGAAAAATGCCTTAAAAATAATATTTTTCAAGTAAAAAAACTAATTTTTTTTCAAATTCTTTAAAAATCTAATTTTTGAAATTGTAAAAAAATTTTATTTCTGAAATTTAATTAAAATACCAATTTTTTCAAGTTGAAAAATGCCTTAAAAATAATATTTTTCAAGTAAAAAAACTAATTTTTTTTCAAATTCTTTAAAAATCTAATTTTTGAAATTGTAAAAAAATTTTATTTCTGAAATTTAATTAAAATACCAATTTTTTCAAGTTGAAAAATGCCTTAAAAATAATATTTTTCAAGTAAAAAAACTAATTTTTTTTCAAATTCTTTAAAAATCTAATTTTTGAAATTGTAAAAAAATTTTATTTCTGAAATTTAATTAAAATACCAATTTTTTCAAGTTGAAAAATGTTTTAAAAATATTTTTAAGTTGAAAAAAAAAATTTTTTTTCCTCAAAATTCACTTGAAAATATAATTTTTGAAATTAAAAAATCTTTTTTTTTTAAATTCAATTAAAATTTCAATTTTTCTGGTAAAAAAAAATTTTTTTCTTGAAATTCACTTGAAATTCTATTTGAAATTGAAATTTTTTTTTTTAAATTTAATTGAATTCCAATTTTTTCAAGTAGAAAAATGTCTTGAAAATAATATTTTTGAAATTCACTTGAAAATTAATTTTTTTTTTAAATTGTAAAATCAAATTATTTTTCTTGTTTTTCTCATCTGAAATTTAATTGAAATTCCAATTTTTCAGGTAAAGAAAAATTCTTGAAATTTACTTGAAAATCTGTAATTAAAAAAAAAATTTTTTTTCCCTTCTAAAATTCAATTGAAATTTCAAATTTTTTTCAAGTTGAAAAATGCCTTAAAAATATTTTTTAAGTAGAAAAAAATTTTTTTTTCAAATTCACTTTAAAATCTAATTTATGAAATTGTAAAAAAAATTTTTTTTTCTTTTTTTTGTTTGAAATTCAATTGAAATTCCAATTTTTTCAAGTTGAAAAATATTTTGAAAATAATATTTTTCAAATAGAAAAAAAAATTAATTTTTCTTGAAATTTACTAGAAAATTTAATTTTTTTATTTTTGAAATTGTAAATCAAATTTTTTTTTCAAAATTCAATTGAAATTCAGTTTAATTAATGAAAAAAATTTTCGTTGACTTTATTTTTTTCTTTATTCTTTTTTTTTTATTGATAAAATTTCTAGAATTTACTCCGTCATTTGGATTTAGTGTGAGTCAGGACTTGAGATGGTTAGGACCGTGCAAGACACGCAAAAGTTGACGATAAAATTTTTTCTGCGCGGTCAAGTTCTGCGTGGTTAAGTTCTGCGCGGTCAAGTTCTGCGCGGTCAGGTTAGGTTAGGTTGTAACCGGACGGAGGTTTGTAAACGCCACGACTCTATCGTATGTAGGATTTCTATGTAAATTGGTCGCCACTCGGTTTTCTCTAG